>NW_019295829.1:0-11664 GCF_000500325.1 Leptinotarsa decemlineata
TAGGTGTCATTCAAAATACAATAAGAGAAATGAAATTCACGGTTATCGCGGATTTGATTTTTTGATTGAGTACTTTCATCCGAAATACAATAACAAGAGTTTCTCATTGATGATATTTACTGTTGACGCGGATTTCTAGCTGTACGTCTATCGAAAAGTGGTGTGACGTCAAAAGACATGTGCAATATGTGACGAAATATTGTCCAAACCACGTCCGAACTATTGGGTGGAGCCTTCAGAGTCCGAGGGACGAAGAAATGTTTTTTGAGGCTATATCGAATCGAAAGTTTATATTACCAGCCTGAGACAATACGGTAACTTGAAAACAGAATTAGCGAATCCTGTACTAGCATTACTTCGGAAACATTCAGAAATGTCAGAGTTACAAAATAGTCTGTTCCACTTTCGGCAGTTTCAAGAAGATTACTTTGTATGTAACACGAATAATAACGAGATAGAAATAAAATGCTATCATTTCATTACTTCGAGATTATCTGTTGATGTGATTCTCTTCAATAAACATTCATTCGGAAAAATCTGATAAAGAGTGGCGTGCTTATAAAATCCCTATTGCCAATTTCAAATATCAATTACTCTGCAACTGGTTATCAAAATTCAAGAAACTGAAAGTCAATGTAGAGGAAATTGGAATATCACTCATGAAAAATTTCATAATACCCTCCTTTTCATTTGAAAAAAAAGTTGATAGCGCCGTATCGGCGGCAACTGATGTCACCCTATTGGCTTTTTCTACCGAAGAGTACTGAAAATTATTCCATTTAACGAACTTCCATATCTTGCCCCATTCGAAAGTAAAGGAGGGGACTATTTACTGAAAAATTCTGCTCAAACACTTCAGGAGTTTGAGCCCTTCTTTTTATTAGCCCTTCTTCAGGAACTGAACAACGAGATGAGGGTCTTCCAACAGGGACTTTCGAACTTTGGCAATTGACAATGGCCATCTTGTTGAAGTTACATCTTCAAATGAGATGTCATTTATTCAGTTTGTTTTACCAAATCACCATGAACGGATATAGCATTCAATAACACGTGCACAATTTTCAATCAAAATAATTTTTTTTGGGAATCCTACTGCGCAGTTCTCCCATTTTACGGTCGCCATAGTCGTCCTACCGAGAGGACCTGCAATGTGGTGGATGAATTTGAGTCCACTGATTCAGTAAATAATCGACCAATACCTGTACGTCGACAGAACCGAAAATCTACCAAAAACATCGCCGTGTGTGAGAGCGTGCAGGATAGTCCGAGACAGTCGATTCAGCGTCGCTCACAAGAACTCGGCCTTTTGCAGACCATACATTGGCTGATTCTGAGTCATACCTTGGACCTGCACAGGTACAAAATTCAACTGACCCAGGAACTGAAGGGAAACGACCATAGATAACGACTTGTGATCCTTGATTGTGCTCTGGAACAGTAGGCAACTGAACCCTAAGATCCATCGAATAATCATTTTCAGCGATGAGGCCCATTTCTGGGTAAATGAGTACATGAACAAACAAAATTGTCGAATTTGGGACGTTACCAATCCACATGAGATCCAAGAGCGCCAATGCATCCCGAAAAAGTCACTGTTTTGTGTGAATTGGTGTCCATATTTATTTGAGAAGAAAGTTGGCCTGGCCATCACTGCCAACAGCGACTATAAGTCGATGGTTAATAACTTTATTTTGGTCTGAATTCTGAACATCAACGACATGTGGTTTCAACAAGATGGGGCTACGTGCCACACAGCTCATGCCTCAATGGATATTCTGCACGAGCGATTTGAGGGCATCATCATTTCATAAAGCGGTGATATTAACTGGCCACCGAGATCGTGCGATTTGATCCCGTTAGACATTTTCTTGTGGGGTTTTCTCAAGTTGAAGGTGTATGCAAATCAGCCACAAACCACAGCGGTCTGCAAAGTCAACATAACCCATGTATGTCATCGGTCCAATTCAGCATAATTTATGCTCCAGAGTCATGAAAAATTGGACGTTTCGGATGCTCTCTACCCAGTGAAGCCGTGGCAGGCATTTGAACAATGTTATATTACACACATAATGGCATCAATAGGTCTTTCAAAAGAATGAATAATTTTGATGGTATCTCACACAAACTTTGTTTCATTGAAATTTGAAGATAGAAAGCGCCTAATGAAAATCCCTGTACAGAAGAAGCCGCAAAAAGTATTTGACGTTTCACATTACATTACTATGTATGATGAAAAAACTCATAATAAAACTCATAATAAAACATATTTGAAAACTCTTATTGAACCATGCGAAAAGTGTAAAAATTGTTGAAATATTCTAGCACCATGTTGCTGGACGCAAGAAAAACATACCCAAATCTCTATCGGTTTTTTTAACTTTACTAGTCGAGCTAAAAGTTCTGTTACGGTAATGAGTAGAGTATTGATTTGATCAATATTCTATATTAAGTTTGTATTCAATACAAATCATGAAATTATAAAACAACAACAAAATCCAATTGGCGCTCCGGGCCGACTTCATTAATTCCAGTGGCGCATTTGCTTTTTCAGCTGCAGGAAAAACCGGAAAAACCTGCAGCACCACATCATCTGAAGATTTTGATCTGTCAATGTCCTCTCTTTTATGAAACAAAATCTATGGTATCTCCAGAGGCTCATAAAAATTCAAAACATGGCCAGAACACTTCGTGACATGACTATTGTCAAACTTAAACCAGTTTCGCCTTTGACCAAGGCGTAATAATGGCCAGATTCAACGCCAGAACCACAGTGAACAATGACTGCATGAAAATTATAATACTGGTCTGCTATATTGAAGTGTACATATATTTCGAACCTTGTATGATCTCATCAAAATTTTGTGAAGAAGGAATAGTTCCAAGGACCGAAGCAGCATTACCACGTTGAATAGCCATATTAATTATTTCTATCAAAAAAGAGTTAGAACGATATTCTTTCGTTGCTTGGCCTATTCTCCTGTCCGAGTGCATGAAGGAATAATAGAGATTCCGGGCCATGAACACCAAAATTGTTAACCGCTACTGGATGGAACAGATAGTTGTTACCCAGATTCTGGTATATTTTTCGTTTCAATTTTCCGACAGACAATGCTGTGGTTCCAGCAGACTTAGAACTTCCGGTTAGATGGGAAGCCGTGATCGTGTCAACGCAAGTGAAGTCCCATACCACAGGTTTACCGAATTTCCATGGTATGAGAGACATACCATCTGTTCGTTTACCATCATCTCGACTGGTACCTAAGGGTTCCAGAATTGCAGGAACCATCGCTGGCAAAAAAGCCCTTTTTAATATGTCGTTCACCTGGTGATGTCGAGATGTACGCCCTGCACTTTTCCTGCAACTCAAACCATCTGTACCTTCCTCATCAACTATACTATCGCAAACACAAATATGAGGCACACAAAAAGATAAACCTATCCTAAATCCCACTGCTATTCTAAAAGATTCATCGTTCAATAGTGTTCCAAGAGATGCAACAGGTAAAGCATTCAGCCAAGCACCCGATTCCTTGATTATTGCTGCTTTCAGATGAGCTTTATTTTATTTACTTGTAGATTTCAGAAGTTTATCATTTAAAATATTCGAAAGAGGTCGGTCCCATGCACTATGTATTTTTTTATCTGTAGGAGGAGCAATATTAATTGCGGCATGCCAAAATGATTTAACTTCAGTATTAAAAACGTCTTTGATATTGATAAATATGGAAGGAAGGATGAAATCGATAAGATCAGAAAAACTATTGATTGATGACAGAAAAGCAGGTAAAGCTGAGGAAGAAGCCGAACGTAGTCCTAGTTCGCCAAGGTTTGCAGGAAGCGTTGCTTGGGGCCATGAATCATTATTTCGTCGTGTTACGAAGTAATTTATCAAATTTGGCAAGCTCTAACTGACCTAACCAAGTGGAGGAACATTTGAGGGCGTACATGAGTTTTGGACTCGCCAAACAGTTTTTCAAATAAAAATGCAATGTGTTTAGGAAGTTCAATCAATCTGGTGGTCAGTAATTTTAGTGATTCCGGTTTTTCTCGAAGATGTTCTGAAAGTGAATCTTCAGAAAGAGGAGCACCCAGAAGACTCCATTTAGACTTTTCCAAAATTCTTATACCAGGAGCCAAGTTCATAATGTTGGATTCGAAAATATTATTCGGAGTTGAAAGAGTAATCAACCCGCATTTATCAATAATGTCACACACTGAGATTTTGTATCCCATTACATAATATCGTGAACTAACAAAGTAGTAATATTTCGTGATAGGACGTAAAATTCTATGAATAATTTGAAAATCACGCTGAGAAACTCTCGTATACAAAAATTACATTTCGTGGATCAAACAGGTTATCCAAATAGATACAAAATCAAATAATATCTACGATAAAACAATATTTTCGAAAAAGTGTATGTATAGAATATATTACTAGAATCCATTCCGATGTCTCAATAACTCTGAAGAGAAGCGGTTTTGGGAAACATCAAAACAGGAAGCTCTTCAGGAGCACCAAGTCACAAGTTTCATTACTTTTCAATCAGTTAGAGTGCGGTTTCGGCTTTAGAGAAATCAATAGATGAGAAATTTGTTATGAGACAATAACATTGTAGAGACTCGTCAAAATCGGAAACGACAGCACAATCACTCTGTGCTATTAGAATTCATTATACATTCGACAATCCCAAGTCAATCGCAGGAATATTCCTAGGACCTGAAGCATTGCAATAATAACTAAGTCAAATTCATTGCATTTTACGTCTGAAAATCAACCATGCTCTGATCGAGTTGAAATTGACATAATTTTCAGAATTATTGGTGGTGTTTCATACGAACCATTGAACCGACGCGACGCGACGTTTTAACAAAGTACACACCTACAATATGAATAACAGGCAACTGATATACTTCTTGGATGTCGAAGAGGATTGCTACCATGGTTTCAAGTAGTTTACCTGGGTATCTGATCTGACACGTGTTTCTTGCCATTGTCCTTATTTGTCATTAATTTTTTATTGACTAATCGTGTGCCGTTGCACAGCCGTGGTGGATTCAAATAATGGAGCGATCAAACCTTCAGTTGCAAATTATGCGGTGGTATGCCCGGCGAATCCAATGAATACAAAATTTCTGTTGAATAATTCACAGCTTCGGTAGCATCGCAAACGGTATCTACGTTCGATGCATGAACAATAATAGTGGCCGAAAACTGTGTAGGCCGTGAAAGAAGCCTTGTTATGTGAGAGAGATAGGAAACCGGCTCCGTTCTCTTCCCTACTCCATGCTGTTTACTAAGTGAGAAATGACCCCGGTAGATGCCTGGCGGGAATAACAATGATCAAATTACTGAAAAGGATAATAAAAAATATGGTTTGGTGATAAAAGAGTGAAAATTGAGAGTTATATGTATTTTTCAGTGCCACATCTTAAAGAAATTAAAAGAAAATAGTTTGTCTGAATAAGGGTGGAGTACCCTTATCACTTAGGGGTATGAAAAATAGACTCAAACCTAATCTCAGACCTATTGAACATGCTTATAAAAATCATATAAATCGGTCAAGCCGTTTTCGAAGAGTATGGCAACTAACACTCTAACACGTGAATTTTATATATTAGATATATAAATATATTGTTCAAAGTACAATTTCGAGATCGAATAGAATAGTATCCCAACCTCGTGAATGGAGGGACTGGATTTCATGAAGGCAATTTCACCCTTCTAAGAGAACATCAACATTCAGTCGGAGTTAGACCACGTTGCGTTTATGGGAGCCCGAAACCCTTTCGAATAAAGTGAAGTTTCTCGTGATTAACCCGTCTGCTGTATTGTCTGTTAAACTTCGTAACAAAAAACATTTGAATGTCAGGCTAAAATCTGTCGAAAATAAAGATTGAATTATTAAGATGTGATGATGAAAACATTGAAAAACTTAAATGTCGCTCAACTTAAAAAAAGTATTTTAATAATACGAAACCTGTTGACTACTAATATCATATGAAGGATTTCATCATTGAAACTCAGTTGATAGTTAGGTTAGGTTAGGTCCAAAGTGAGTGGGTCTATTCGACTCTCTACCGCAACCCGCCAGGGTTTATTGTGACTCACACCTATTTACACTCGACCAAATAAACCCAGCTTTTTAACGAAGCCAATTAGTTTGTTGTGAGTGGTCTTTCAGGTCAGATGTTAAACCTGATACAGTCCGCAGTGGGGCAGTCACAACGTATGTGCTCTGCTGTTTCATCATTTTCCAGAGGCGATAGTAGTGAGTACTCCAGTTTTATGTCTCCTACTCTCACCTATTGATGTTATAGTAATTGTGAATGAATAATAAAGACTAACTTCAATAACTATTGAAACCGTATTTCAATCAAACATCAAACTAGCATAACTTCACAAGTACTAGTCAAAGTTAACTAGCAACATATCAGTATAATTTAAGGAAAACTCTGAAATTGGCATATCATTTTTTTATGTGACACAAACCATCACCCGCAGGTTCTGTTGACAGTTTCTGCTTTAAAAATATTTCCTTTTAGTATTGCGATAGTGAAAAATATCTTTCATCGAATTTTTGGAAACAATTCAATTTCTTGGTTATCAATATTCTGCTGTCACAACTTCAGAAATTATACAAAACCGATGTATAACGGAACTTTTGGAGTTGCAAAACTTATTAGGTCTCAGATGCGCACTGAGAAAGAATTTTCGAATATTTCAACCGGAGCGCCTCCCGTGGAGATAAAAGGAGCCCGTTTACATATGAAAAATAAAATTTCATTACTGTTTCTTCGTACCGCAATATTTTTGAAGGCTGATATTTTGTATGCAGGTTCGTTTCATCATCACTACCATATACAGGAAAATTATCAGATGAATGAAAAAAATGTCCAAAAACATATGGGAAAAACCGGGTATGGTTGTCTCACGGGTTGGTTGTCATAGCGGTCATATTGGAAGAATGAACAAACGAAAGAGTTTATCGAACAAAATCGAAGGATCGCGAGGGCAATATTTCCATCCTAATAATAGGGGAGCCCAAGCGGGGATTTCGGGATTTACTAAAGCGCGGCAGATTAATATACAGGGGGAGACCTTGTATCAAGTTAAGTACCTCCACCAAATATGAGCCCTATATATAAGGACCCCTTTGAGGGATAAAGGATCACATTAGTAAAAAAAAATTGATCATCAGAAATTCTCGAGCGCGTCAGATTAAGGTAGGGTAAGTTAATTACCTCCAAAAAAGTGTATATTCTAGTTATCTGACAAATTAAGAGTGACGTAAAGAAAGGGGAGGGCAGCAAAGTTGTAAAAAAATAACATCATTTCGACATTCTCGAGCGTAGCTAATTTATTTTTAATTTGGAAGAAAAAAATCAAAGAAAAACAAAAACAATAAAATCTGACGAGTTCCGCAAGCTGAAATACCAAAAATTCGCCGATAAAGTATAATGCGATCAGCTGTGTGATACCTACATTTTCCTCTCTGAGTTTCTATTCCTCTATTCTCTATTCACTTTTTCTCTATCTATTACTTTCTCACTCCGTCCCCTCTCTGAATTCTGTTGCCATGACGCCAACTCAGCTGATCACAGAGACTCGTTCGTGATGAAGATGAAGATGATGATTGATTAATCAATTAATTGATGGATGCAGCCATTACTACGTGGTAGGAAATCATAATGATGAAAACGGAAATTATACTTTCTATGTTTCTTACCACTTTCATTAGTAACTAACGTTACTGCAGTTTTAATTTTCTTATAATTACAAGTATTCTACTTAAAAAACATACACTTATTTATTTGCATGCTATTTCCTGAACTTTTCATTTAATTAAGTTCAAAGAATTGAAAAATTTATTTTTTAAATATTGTTTTTGTCAGATTAAGCGAATCCCTCTAGATGATCGTCAGATTATGAGACATCACGTGTAAAACATAGAGATAAACCATATATATCTCAATCTGACGCGCTTGAGTATTCAAAAATGGCGAATGTTTTTTGCACATTATAATAATGGCCGCGAGTTTGCGTCAGATCAAAATCGTCAGATTATTGAATGGGAGCTTTTTTTGTTGCACTTAACACCCTCTTAGAAAATTTGACGCACTCGATTAATTTTTTTTTCTTTTCACTTTTAACCATTACGTACAACCACCCACATCATGCGAACGATCAGATTAACATACCAACATTATTAAAAATACGTAGGACATTGATGCTATCAATATCTGACGCGCTCGAGTATGTCCATGCAACAGTATTTTTTTACATATTTAAAAATCTATAGCCGCTTCCCCCACCGATGAAAAGGTATATATCATATAATATTTTTTCTTCTTATCATCTAAGCTTTGCTTAGATGATAATGACGCTCGAGTAAATCCCCATTTTGCATCGTGGGATCCCCTGCTATAACATTACATCAGTTCACTCCTATACTGTTTGAGGGAGATATGTACATTTGTTTTTTTCATTCAGGTAAAGTAAATTTAGCCGAATATCCCAATGATATTCGACAAAGGTGTTAGATTTATTAGGGTACATTTGCCATACCAGGTTAAATTTATCATAATTGTGATTTCGAAAATTCACTGAATATTTTTAAATCACAAGCATTGCGGCCTGATGGATATTTTTGTTATTTCATTTACCAGAAGAAAGATATTTATTTGAAGCAAATATGTTTTTTCCTACAAATGAGACACTTTGTTCCTCTGTTTGGATATAATTAATTACGTATATTATTCCACTCTCAAAGAAAATATGCATTTGAATGTTTTTTATACCTCTCTATTACCTATGTGACTACCTGCCCCAGATATTGGGCAGATAGTTATCACATCTCCGGCCCGGGGTTAAAAGTTACACTTTTTCTTTTTCATAAGAATTGTTATATTTCATCTATGGATTATGTTGGATAATAAAAATATGTTTTTTTCAAAAGACAAAAATGTGACGTCCAACCCCGGTCTCCCCTACACAGCNTTAGTAAGTTCCCAAAATCTCAGGTTTATTTTTGAATTGCTTGAATACGTTTGAATACGACAAGGCTTGCTATCAGAAGCCGTGTCGTACTCAAAAGTACTCAAAAGCTTGAAACTTTTGAGTTATTCCTTGTTACAAGCCGTCCATATCAGTAGAATTGTGGAATTGTTCAATCGAATATTCAATTTAACTTTTCTGTGTTTGATTGGAGACAGAATTGAATCAATAAGCAACACTATGCAACGGTATGTTCATTTCACTGTTTTGAGGGGAACTAAATGAACGATAGAAATTTTCACACTGTCAAGGTTAAACTTCCTCTATCAATTAAATCACTAGCTCCTTCTACTCTATAATTCACTAAATCTATTATGAAATTAGCTCATTTGCAGCAGCAACATCATAACTCATTGAGCTCAAAAATGTCATTCTACCGTTTAAGAGTATACGTCATTATCATCTACTATGTGGTGTTAACTGAAAAACCTTAAATATCTAATTATGACGTTGTTGCAACAAATAAGTGACAAATTGTCAAAATGGAATAAAATAATAATTTAAGGAAAGATCAAAGAAAGATATTGGATAAAATTAATTCCAAAATGAACTCTTTACCAAGATCTCCTCTATCGCATTGCCATATTGTGTGTAGCAATTTTGTGAATGTTGTGAATTCATTTCCATAATAAATGTTTGGTGTACAAACTAAATAGGTAAAAAAAGGTTTTCGTGTATAATTCAATGTTCATATGAAATCAGTTGTTTCAAAAGTATTTTTTATTCAATGTTTATAAGAAAGTAGCTGTTTCTGTGAAGTTTTTTCTTCCAGTTTGTACCTAGAAGTTACTTTTTTGTATAATCTCCACATCTTTGCAAATCTTTCTTTGAAAGATTCACACATGTTTGTATAATAATTAATAAGTATGAATCTAAAAACTTTTCTTTCCCAAAAATGAAACTCTCCTACAAATATACCCCTTTCAAATCAAACAAGATTTCTACGGCTGGGTTTAAATAAGCGAATGAATGTCATTAGGTACTGTAATCGATGAAATGAGTAAATTCAACTCATTCGTGACAATAAGCCGTAATTTCAATGATGGGTTGAGTGTTTCATCTCATGATGTTATCCAGATTGGTGCTGAAGAGGCAATAAAACAAGTTTCATGTTCCGAAACATCGGTTGTCCGCCATTGGGGATGGCAGTGTTCCATGTAAGTGACATTTTTACCTCTTCCATATTGTGTATGAATGATATCTGATTCAAATCCAAAAGGAATGTTTGGAGTTCAACTGAATAAGAAAAAGTGTTTCTTATATAATTTAATCTTCATATGAAAGTAGTTGTTTCGAAAGTATTTTTTTTTTCATGTAATTTAATATTTTGTCTTTTCACTCGATGAAACTCATTTTCCACTTTTTAGAAACCTCTACGTGATGAATGAAATGAGTAAAAAGCTATCAACTTATAGAGTATGAAACTAATTTCAAAACAATAAAAAATTGAATTGACGTACAGACTGGTATTTGTCTATGATGAATGAAATGAGTAAAAAGCTATCAACTTATAGAGTATGAAACTAATTTCTAAACAATGAAATGGGAAAAAAATTCGAAATTCGGAATGGAGGTATAGTTCTGAAGAATAGTCAGTGGAAAACCCATTTCCGTTTAACCGGACTTTTTTGAAACTATTCACATAAATGCGGTCATAAATAAATAAGTAGAAAACAATGAATTCTCAATGGATATAGAATCCAACTCAAAGTAAGAAATCCATAATGCTAATTACACAGTTTTCATAAACATTATCATTTCCATACGCGAATTATATTTCTCGTTCACACAAAAGGGTTTTTAAAAACTTTTTATTTGAACAGAGTACAACTAATAACTATGAAATATAAGTACTGGCTATTACAAATCAATTGCACCTATTTATATATAAATTATTGCCGACTTTGCAGGTATCAGCAAAATAATTGATGTCGTCTTCGGGTCATCGAACAATATCCTGCTGATGTAAGAGGTTATCGAACTGTAACTCGCGTTTCGCTGACATCATAGCTTTCTTGGTAGAAAGGTATATTAAACACTAGGCTAAAATTATCAAATTCAATAATAGTGGGTATTCACCTTAATTGGCTAATAGTGAGAGCAATATTCGGTAGAATTTGTGAACTAATTACACTCTCAGTACTTGGGTGGTAGGTTTATTTTTTATTATGAATAACTTATTGGTATCATGAAAAAATGTCCAAAAATGGTGAGTGGTCAACCTCCTATTGGTCGTTCATTAGGGAACCCGAAATTCTTCATTTCCAGAGACTCCAGCGAGTTCTACTTCTCTCCCTAAAGCTTCCACATGAAATTGATATGTTGTACATAATGTTGAAATCGTGATCGTTATCCAAAGGATGGCATGCAGAGGTGAAATTAGTCTTCTTCGGTTCTGACCTATTTTTTATGTTAGGAAATTTTTGTTCAAACAAGGCCCAGTAACGTGTTTTCAAAATATCATCTGAGATGATAGCGCATTGTTTTTTTACTCCACTTTTCTCAAGACAACAGAATTGAAGGAATTTCATGTTCGGGAGCTATTTATTGGATAAATTTGCACTTCCTTCCTACTTTGAAGCTAACAAAAACACGATTAGTATGAT
>NW_019295830.1:1011-17268 GCF_000500325.1 Leptinotarsa decemlineata
AGAGACAGTCCATGCCAGTGGAATTTTTATTTTTGAGTCCAAGAATAACATTGTAAACTTCCGATGAAATAACAGAGTTAAAATAAAAACTATTCAAATTATCGACAAGATCGATAGTCCCCGGAAGGTTGACATTTTTAAAATATTGTTTCAAACTATTTGGCACTTCAGATGAATAATGTTTGGCGAATTCGTTAGCTATAATGGATTCATCTCCTATCAATTTATGTCCAATGTACATTTCTTGAGAATATTGGTTATTTCCTTTTCCAGTTAGTCTACTTACAGTTCTCCACATTTGTATTTTCTGACCTTGTATACTTTCTGGGCTAGAAATTTTGTTCTGATAGTATTTCCTCTTGCTCATACATATTTTTTTCCATGCTTCTTTTTTTTCTCTTGTTAGAATTGTATCGTGTCATCATCCGCATTTTTTGTTAATCGGTGAAGTTTTCCCAGTTGTCTACCTTCCTCCTTGATATCTTTAGTGATCCACTCGTTTTTGGTTATATGAGAGTCATATTTGATTGTTATAAAGGGACATGTCAAGTCTAAAGCATACAGTAATACACTGAAAAAATTTCTGAATGTAGTATTAATGTCTAAACTTTTTTCATAAACGTATTTATAAGTTTCATTACTTACAAATTGTCTCAAATTTGAAAGATTTTCCTCACACGTTTTGCGCCTCCTTGAGAACTTTTTGATAGTATTATTATTAGATATACAATTTTCTCATTAAGTAGTGATTCATCAATATTTGTCCAATAGTCCAATAGTATTAAGTTTTGTAACATCAAAATTATTTCCTGGAGATATTTTTTAAGGTGAGACTCAAGTTTTCCGACCGTTGTTTGCCTTTTGCAGTGTCCAACATACAACCACACCATAGGATCTTCTGCAGCAAAATTTCCGTCCAAAGTATTGGAATTCGATCCAACAATTGATGTATGGAATGAATGAGTTTCATCAGTTCTCGGTGGACGAATAGACACTCCTTGGTTTATCTGGGTAAATTATAAGATAGAACAGAATTAACAAGAGCATAGTAAACATCTAACAGTTGTTCTTCACCCAGTATTTTTTTAAGCTGCATTAAGGCATAGAAACTGCTATTAAGTCTTTTACTTAACTTGAAATTGCCAATTCAATGAGTGGTTGATGTGAACTCCTAAAAACTTTGTGGATTCTGAAAGGTATATATTCGTGTTATTTATAAAAACATGTATGGGATGTTCCACAGATTTTCTTGGAGAAAACTGTACCAATACTGTTTTTTCTGCATTGACCATAAGTCTATTTATTTGACACCACTTTGAGAAATTTTGACTTCCAAAGGACTGTTAGCTTCTGCAGAAATAGAAGTATCATCGGCAAAAAGAACTATCGAAGTAGTGCCGATATGTTGTGCCGATAGATATTTTTCAAGAAAACTGTAGTCGCACTTTCTGTCGATCTACCGGGGCAAAATTCATTTTGACATTTGTTAATTATATTGTGTTTAGTTAAGAAAGGAAGTAGTTGTAAATAGATACATGTTTCAATTACTTTGCTCAACACACTAGGAATAGTTATTGGTCGGTAGTTGTCAATCAACAAGGGATCATTTATTTTCAAGATAGGATTGTAGGACTTTTTCGTAGCTTCTTTCTATGCTTTACTTCAGTCCAGCCTATCTCAGATTCGTGTTTTTCCAAGTGTTCACTTCTTTCGACAACGATATTCTCTGACGAATCTGACCTAAATGATTCATCTTCGATATCATTGCAATTTACGAAATTTTCATTTGGTGTTTGTATCTGATTAGTCAGCAATTTAATCAGATCAATATTGCTGCTTTTTGATATCTGTACCTCATTTCTAAGAGTTTCAATTTCTTTCTTGAGTGCTTTGGTGTGTTTTTGCAACTCGTCAGCTATTATTTGCTTTTTATTGTCGATAGTTAAAAAGAGATTACCTTGATCGGCATGATTTCCAGCCTTTGTTGTACGTGTATTAACCATTTCCATTGAAATACGATGACAAATTGAGGAGCACCACGATACACGTCCGACACCCAGTCAACTCACTCACACAATCAATTGTCAATCAATTGTGTCAGGACGCTCCAGAACTTGAGTGTTTATAACGTAGTTGTATGAATTCAAGTTCGTTTTCAGTGAGTAGGACTTTACATTACATTTGAATATGTTGAGAGATAGATTATTCTTCCGACACTATGTAGCAACGCAATTCAAATTCAGAGAGAGTATCATCTTTCCAAGTTGATGCTAGAACATCAGCTGTCAATCAATACCTGCGATGACAACAGGTTACATATCTTGATGGCTATCTGGAAAAAATCTGCTTGAGGTGACAGAAACCAAATTTTTTTTCTGAGGTGAACATTGTTATGTCTACTCATACAATGCAACTAGCTACGTCGATCTTGGTTCTCAAATTAGATACCAATAATTTTTTTATTTGCTCATGTTACTGAAATATCAAAAACACTTTTTCGAACTAGAAAGTACACACCTCAGCTCAGCTCGAATTGAACTCCCAAACGTGACATGCAACCTCAATATTCCTATATAATAATCTATTGAAAGAGAAGCGGAAATCCAATATATTGCTTGGGAGATGGCTTACACTTACTTCTCAAATTGAGTGCATATTTAGCCTCCAGTTGTCACCATAAGTCACCATATTCATCATATACGTTCTGATAATCGATTCTTATTACTATATAATATGATTTTCAATTTTCATCCATTAAACAAAATGCCAATTTGAAAACTTCCCACCCTGAATATCCCCATTTTACTACAAAATATGGAAAATCGAGCAGACAGGTCAACTTAATTTCCAAGAGGGACACTTCAAATGAAAATTTTCAACCCTAACAGTTCAACTCCCTGAAAAAAGTCGACGTTACTCTTAGAATATCAAATGGGAAGTGGTGTGAAAAATGAGTTATCTTTTCAGGGGAAATATTAGCCATTAGCCAAAAAAATCAACATCAATGTGAATCTAATAGTCAACTTTCGATGGTAGTTTTCCTGAGTTTATTATTGGATTTGTAATACTCATCGTTGAAATTTCACAGAGACCCTTCCTTTTTTGTCAGCACTGCTTTGAGAAGCTACGTTTTTTAAGCAAAATAGTTAATAGTTAATTTAAACAATTTAGTAGTATTGTTGGGTCAGTTTCTGTTTAGCTGTTTAATGATACTTTTGATAATTGTATGAACTGTATGAGAATGAATTGAAGTGATTTTTATTCAGGGAGAGATTTGAAAGTGCACACGAAGGGCGGAATTACTTACAATGAAAGGATTCCAAATTGTACTGTAAGTAACCAGTATGTGCTTCATTTGGTGAATGAGTTTTACGAAACTGGTTCAGTGACAAATAAAAAAAAAATATCGAAGTGAAGTATTGAGAACATTCGATACAGACACCACTAGCTCCTTACGATACAACCTTTTTTCGATGTTCCAGGCTCTAAAGGTTGCACGTTGCACGTTTGTTGATTATATGTAGTCTTCGATTACTTCTCCACTGACCTCAGGAGATCCGACACCTATTCAATAGTTTCTGGTATAGGTGCAGTTGAAAACAACAAAATATCATTTGAAGTATACTCGTTGTTTCCAAGTGTCTCTGTATCAAAACTATCGAATATTTGAGGGATCTTATTCTTCCATATCCTCAGTTATTGACACCAACGAAACGTTAGTCAAAATAATATAGCTTCCAGGACCAAACGTGAAAATGTCAATATTGAAAAAAATTACTATGAAAAATTGAAGGGCATCCTAACCAAAGAAACATGTGCCGATGTTTTACAATGCAAAAATTCTCAAGGTTATTATGATAATTTTATCGACAAATTGACGCATTATGTGAACCAAGCAACTAAACATAAACTAATATCAAAAAATAGAAATTACAAACTTAAACCGTGGATAACTCAGGGTTTGATGAAATCGATGAAAAAGGTAGATAGATAGACTCAGATGAGTTGAAAACTAAATTTACTCCATATAAAAATAAATTAATGAAAACAACGAAAAATCAACATTACAAACAGACGTTGCATGAAAACTCAAGTAATTATCAATAGACGTGGGAAATGATAAATGAAATCACGAACAAAATCAATATGTCGGGTTTGAAAGGGGAAGTTTCATCTAACAACAAGTCGAAAGCCAACACATTTAATGATTGTTTTATAAACGTCGGAAAAGAGATGGCTAAAACTATTCATAAGCTTGATAACCTCCCGGAACATTGTCAATACATTGTAAATACTCTAGTAAATGTTATGAACAAAGTAGTAAAAATGGATAAAATTCCAGTGCAATGAAAGAAATCAGAAGTAATTCCAGTTTAGTGAAAAACAGGGAGTAAAAAACAAATTTTAGAATTACTGTAATAATTAAATTTTGCAAATATTTTTGAACATACTTTGAAAAATCGATCGATTGGTTGAATTTTTCAAATTTCATCGTGTGAAAACGAAAAAGCAATTTGGTTTCATCAGTAACTCGAACATTGAAAAAGCTATAATTCATTTCACAAAAACCGTAACTGACTCTTTGGAAAATTACGATGAGTGCCTTGCAATTTTCTACAGTAAGCTAAAGTTTTCGATACGGTAGCACATGACGAATTTATGGACAAACTAAATAGATATGGTATTCGTGTCCAAGGGTTAANTGTTTTTACTGATAGCAATGGACCGAGGGTATCTTGTTGACTCACTCTGTATATCATTGCACAAAAGCAGGAATCTTTAGACGACACTCATCATCATTCCAGCATTATCAATTCATCTTCATTTTCCGAATTATGGTTTACTCGCCATGTGAACTAATATTGTTTAGTAGATTACCCCATGCGGATGATGTTTATTGAAGAAAAAAAACAATGTTCGAAAATTGAGAATACCCTTTATTCTGAAATTGTATGGCTGTCAATATTTATGAATTGCAGTGGTGGACAACAACGGTAGGAAAACATCATGAAAAATTATATCAGGAATAGTTGCATCCACAGGCCTATTATGAGAATAATCCGCAATGACAATAAACAAAGGAAAATCAAATACAAATAAAGCTCTTATTAAAATAGATACAACGCTAATTAAATTCTTTGAATTGTATAGTTTCGGAATTCATTCAGTCAGAAAGGATAATAAAGAGATCACATGGAGTTATTTATTTCATCATCCACGTTAGTTGTTATTACTTCACTAACTATAACATTGTAAACTTTGAAATGTCTTTTTGAAAAATTCTGCGGTTGTGAGGTCTACGCACCCACAATAGAGGTGATAAATTAAGAAAGACCGAAATATTTCACTTATTTCGAGGTAAGACAATCATTTTCAATGAAAATATATTATATATACTGAGTTCCGGCTTTCTTCAATTCACTACTAGATTTCAGTTCTTCAACTGCGACTAACAAACTTGAGGAGCTGATATACCTGCAAATTTTCACTCTCAATCAATGACAATTATTATTTCTATTGGCGTAGTGAGGAAATGGGTCTTTTTTTTCGAGGAGTATGCTGCGGTCAAGGTGGATTGATGTTATTATTGTTATATTCGATATATACAAGAACATGTGTGAACTAAATGATTTTCAAAATTTACAAAGGAAAATTGAAGACGAAAGAGCCCAAAATCGTTTTTTTACTCGATGCTGGTTTTGTTCCGGATTCTCACCTATTGTCCGACAAAAAAAATTATGAAAGAAATAATTTTCATTTTTTCTTGGTGCTCATAATTTTTTCTATTAACTTTTTCATATACGATTTTGAAAGTCATCACTGGTTTCTATTTAAAATTCAAGTTTTTAACCTATCTTCCTCACATCCTTATGTATTTTTTATCGCTAATCCCAACTCTTCTCAAAATTCAAGAAGTAAAATCGTGATGAGATTTTCTGAATACTTTGATGAAGATTCAATACGAATTAAAGTGTTATTGCAATACAGAGTTGAACTTTGAAGTTGATACTTTTCAAAATTGAATGAAAGAAATAGGCAACAAATACTTTCGCATACAGCATAAAAGTTATAATACAGATTGTCAATTTGAAAACTTCTCAACCTTAATATCGTTCTTGCAGTAAAAAATATGAACAATCAAAAAACAGGTCAAGTTTATTGTCAAGAGGGACATTTCCAAAGACTATTGGTAGTCCTCGTGGCTCAACCCCCTAGGAGGGGTAGAAGTTATCCTTATAATTTTAAGTACGAAGGAATGTTGAGTGGCAAATCATTTTGATTGACGTTACATTCTGCATCCATTGGTTTCCTGAACATTCTTCGAAAAAAAGCGTTCTGAACTAACATAAGTAATTATTAGTACGCTGAGATGCATGGTTTGACCAGAACTGGTAGGAACATTAGGTGGTACCGTTCCAACCCTTTATTAGGGGTAACATTAGACATGACCTTTAATTAATTTACATCAAAAAGTAGTCTAATAGTAAAGCGTAGATGGTTAAGTTGTGTCTAGTGAATGCTGTTATTTTAATTCTCATTGCAAATTTGAACGATGTGGTAGTATTGTGCATACAGTTGTACCTGTTGGGCTGTTTAGTAGTTACTTCAATGAGTGTATAAAAGTGGTTTACATTATTTAGGACAGAATTGAAATGATTATAATTTATGAAGTTGAAAAATGCGCACGAAGGGCGTCATGTATTTTTAACGACATCCAAATTGTAATGTAAGTCACCAGTTTGTGCTTGATTTGGCGAATAAGTTTCACGAAACTGGTTCAGTGACAAATGAAAAAAATTCAGAGTACTGAATGAAACAGTTCAAATTAAAGTTTTGAGAACATTTGCTACAGAGCCCACGAGCTCTACGATCAGTATCAGAGCAGACGGAAATGTCTCGCAAGTCTGTGAGAGAAGCATTGCATAATTTGCATGGAATGTATAAATTGCATCTTTATAAAATGCAGATTATTCAAAAACTCTACAAGAATGGTTATGATAGAGGAATATAGTTTTGTGAAATCATGTCTTATCGAGTCAATACCATTCCTAATCTTCTATTGAACATATGTTTCAGCAATGAGTGTTCATTTTTTCTTGGCCTTGCTTTATTACTTCTGGAAGAAAACTTGACTGGCAATCTGTAACTTGAAATGTTTGAAGAGACTATCGATCCTCTTGTAACCCACGGAATAGAAACTCAAATGGATGCAGAAGGTTATAAACTTTTGCAGGAGGATCTGTTACATTTCCAGCAGGACGGTGCTCCACCTCATTATTTTCTCTTCATCCGACAAAGGTTGAACGAGAGATTTCCGGATAGACGGATTGGCAGAAGGGAAGCAGTTGAATGTCCTCCAAGATTAGCAGATTTAACACCCTTAGATTTCTTCCTTTGGGGACATCTTGAAACAATTGTTGATAAAACACAACCTTCTGATATTGCAGAACTCAAAAGACGAATAAATGCAGCATGCCAGTCAATTCCTAGTGAAGTTTCCCGTAATGTTAGAGGAAATTTCGAAAACACTCTTTATTACTGTTTAGAGCAAAATGGACGATAATTAGAACAGTTTATGAAATAAGCGTAAGTAGAGTTCATGTTTGAAATGTCTTTCTCGCAAATTAAATTTTATT
Organism: Leptinotarsa decemlineata; assembly: GCF_000500325.1. NCBI lineage: Eukaryota > Metazoa > Arthropoda > Insecta > Coleoptera > Chrysomelidae > Leptinotarsa > Leptinotarsa decemlineata. The sequence goes on from NW_019295830.1 coordinate 8,649, forward strand.
TTGTAGAAGGACACTTACCAACAAATGAGAAATCCCACGCGTAATAAACATATTCCTATCATTCAAGGGTTCGAACGGTACCACCTACGCTTCTTACCATTTCTATTAGAAGTAGTCAATACAATAATGCATCTCAGAGCAAATAAATTGTCATTACATGTGAAAGTTTAGAATGCTATTTTTCGGAAAATGCCTATCAAAAAATAGTGAGTCAGGATATCATTAGAAGCACTTGACAGCATTAGAAGCCACTTGACCCCGATCTCCTTTGAAATTCTAAGGGTGACATCTACACCTCCTTGAAAGTGTCCCCCTTGACAATAAAATTGACCTGCTTTTTCGATTCCTCATATTGTTTACTGGAAGGAAGATATTAAGGGTGGGAAGTTTTCAAATTGACACCCTGTATACGCGGACAACGCGACACTGATCGAAGCTAAACATTATTCACACACCCCCATGTATAATTCTTAGCAACAAGTTCCTTTTCAACGATTTTCCGTCCACCTTGATTGACGCGATGTCATTCGATTCGAAATGGCAACTAGAAAATTTTTGAGGAACTCAAAGTTCTGCGCAAAAAAATGAAAAGGAATAAAGAAATCAAATATCGAGTATCTTTCTTCTGTCGAGGAGGTTCGGAAAGGACACGATCCAGCGAAAGAAAACTGCGTATTGTATTAAATTTTTTCGATTCAGAAGACGGAGGATGATTTTTGGTAGATAAGTATCGATAAAATTTTCAGCTCGTTTTTATAGGCTACCGATCTGTTTGAAAAAATCTGTTTAAAATCTGTTTTTCCGTTAACCAGCTGTCGCATCCCTACGAACGACAACCCTCAGAAGTCGAAACTTGTACGAGCTAAGGATTAACGAGGTCTTAACTTTTAACGTGTGATTCCTAACACGGTTTGGACGATAGCAAGTGAAGATCGATCGTTCAGACTAGGGCTTGAACCACCAACCAACACGGCAGTCAATTCGAGTGAGTGAACAAAGCACCCACGCCGAATCGCTTGGCTACCGACCGACCGACCGATTGACAGAATATTTTAATTTTAAAAATGTATTTTGAATTTACGCAGTTACTTATTGGGATGAACTACGAGTTTTTATCCATTCAGAGTATTTCGGCCTTATTCTGACTCAAATATAGCCCCTTCAAATAAACGCATGTTATTGAGAAACGTCCCGTACCGTTTTCATCATATTGTTATAAACCATTTTTCAACTGAAATCAACTGAGTTCATCTGCGCAATATATTATCGCACACATGCTATTGAGAATGATAGGATTGATCTATTATTTTTATGTTAATGATTATTCACCGTTTAAAGAACAAATGTCATTGTCCGTTTCATTTTACAAAAAAAACTAATATTGGGATTCAATTATAGGTTAAATTTTCCATGTCAAAGATAATATCGTTTATATACAATGCACATATTAGCTTGCATTAATAATATCATTCGAAAATGTATTGTTAATTATGCAGACTCCACTGAATTTCAATATATTTAATATTCATGAATTCAATTTTCGTTAGTGTACCTACGTAAAACAATGATACAAAAAATAAGTGAGAAATATAAAATATCGCATGTTGAAATATTAGAAACAGTCAAGGAAATACATGAGTACAGTTCATAATTGATATTCACATGACAATGGGAGTAAGCAACATCGTTTCATTTGGACATTGCATAAACTCCTCTACAGAGTAGAAATAGTGACAGATAAGGATATATTTTTTTGGTATATTTCTTGGATAGATCAGATTTTAATTACTGAAGTGGAAGTCGAAAAGCGATTGGTAAAACGATGAAAATATTGATTGCCAAATATTTTCTTCAATTGTCGCATTAGGAAAACTTTGGTAGACACATTTTTACAGATAAGGTACTCATGAGCGCTACATTCTGATATATCCTTCAGTATTGTACCTAGTAAATTCGCTATATTGCCGGTTATTGAAACAGTAATAGTAGAGAATTGAAGTGTGTGTGCTCCATTGCTTCATGTCCATTGCTTTGATCCATTTTGACCTTGGTGGTGAGAACTAGTAGATGGATAGGTGTAATGGGTCAAACTCATGAAAAAACCGACATGGGTAAAGGCATATCTGATAGAAGTTTTCCAACTTCAGTTTTGACTCTGGGACGCGGGAGGTGGAAATCTATGCAGTACCAGACATACTATGAAAATGTAGCAATACCACTGAGTCAGTAGGCAGAATAGAATTACAGCAAAGTCATATAACTAACGTTATACCTTAAATTCCAGGACTATCTGAAAAGATAAGATACTGGTGAAACTTCGAGACTGCATAAGGATGAACATCGAGATTACATCAAAAATAGATAATTGACAGGATCCAAATTATCAGAACACATTTTGAAATCATACGGTGAACATCGAGCTGAATGAAACAAGACGAGAATGATTGCCAATGAACGTCACTCTAATAGACGTAAACTTAAAGAATCAGCGTATATTCTCATATATGGAGAGAATAATATTTCGAACCGCTGCTTAAAACTGGATGGTAGTTGGCTACCTGTCTTGAAAAAAAATTGAATAGTGGTGAAATCGCAACAGACTAATATGGGAGAGCACCTTGTATTACATCGAATGTTTCAGTAGTCAATCAATAATATTGACATAACATTTGACATTATCTTTAATAGAGTTGTGCAATCTGTAGTCAACATGGTTTGTTTGAATGTTTCGTTTTAAAAAAAATAGTGTGTTTGTTTGATTGATGTTTGAGTGATGTTCAAAGTAATGTACCTATTGCGATTGTTTTATCATGTAACCTTAATGTTTTTATTTATATTGACTGTATGTGATTTTAATGTACTATCTGTATACAATTTTTCTAGGCCTTTTTTGTTCATACTGAAAGAAACTGTTTTTATATTTCCTTCATTATAATCTATTGTATATTAAAATGATATAACCCACGCACAAGTTTATCCTCCTCTGAAAACTATATTTATTTGTCGTTAAGTAAGATTATTGTGTATTTCAAATTGAATGGCAAATAAATATCATTATTAATGAAAAAATCACATTCAAAAACTCCTTTGACATCTGTCGAAGGAGTTGAGAAATAAATAATCAGCAAAGGAATAACTGCATATATATTTGAGTTTTTTGTCCATTTCTGAATTCCGAGGAAGATTTTGGCCTCTGAAACGTCAAGATAAGTATCGTTTCATTCCTTAGTAATTTTTTTTGATAGGCGACCAGTTACTGATAAATAAACTGAAAAGTTTTTCAGATTGTGGAAGGTCGAAAAAAGGTCAATGAAAAATTAATTTTTTTTCACAAAAAATGTTATCTCCACTTCGGATTCAAAAGTTCACTAGCTACCAGTTGTCAAATAATATATAACTACGAAACTGACTATTTAGAGTTTTTCCGAGACTACTTTCATACTCCAGAAAAGTAGAGAATAACTCAACTTCAAACGTATTCCTATTTGCCCAACAAAAATCCTCTCAGAGAAGTTGGAATTCAGGTAGGACCCGTACATGATAGTTTAGTGAAAAACGTGAATTGTATGATCCTGAGTTGATTAAACCGATTAAAATCATATTCGAGAAACTTTATGATAATTATGAAATGCTTAATATTCGGGACGATTACATTATTCATCGGGGATCCGTTGATTCATACGGGAAAACCACTAAATAGTTAAATGTTTCGATTGAATTAATTGAGTTCACGTGTAGATGTATGGGAAAACAAATTGAAATATAATCGAAAACTTTCAGTCTGCTCTCGGCAATGCAGTTGCGGAAAACAGAAAATGGTCAGAGAGTATTGATAAAACATGTAAAGCAAATATATTTTTAAGACTTGTTTTGATCAACTATTTATCCGGTAGTTAATAACAAACTGGATACTCTACCCTGAATGAAGAATAACACCCAGAAAATAAAGAAATTTGGATGAGGAACTGAGAAAAAGACTAACAAAGTTAGAAAAATGTGAGTCGACGTCGTGTCGATAATATAATGATGAGTTCAGTATCATCAAAATAAACTTGAACAAAAAACGAAAGGATAATTTAGCTGATGTGAATTATTGAATAATAAAAATGATTTGATTCAGGTTGTGTATCGAGTGATATATTCAAAAAAGTTGGGAAGGGTTTCAAATAAAATGATGATTTTGGAAAGAAATATTTTTGGCTTTGTTCGCCTCCATTTTTATATAAAAAAGTGGAAAACTTCCGAATAGAGGATTATTCTATATCAACATGTGCGGATCGTACATAGACGTTGCTTTCAGGTATAAACAATGGAAAACAGGAATTCTGTCGAAATTATTTTCACATGTGAGGATTAAGTTTTATAAAAATCATTCCTCCAATTGAGTTCGTTTTCCTAACATTCATTATGGTATTGAATCAGATACATTATAATACTTGAGGCAGTTACGATATGAAATTTTACTCACATCTAATAAGTCAGCATCGTTCTATATAACATTACAAGATGTACCACACAATTTATTCATAACATCACGGCTTCATGCCACGAATGGGTTAAATCTACTCATGTCAACATAACACTACGTAAAGACTTTCATGTGCTTATTGGATTGAATCCCAGTCATAGGAGTATATCTTTAGCAACAAACCTTGTTACCAGGACTACTTATCGAGCAGATCGAGCTATTTTTTAATAGAAATCCAGTTTCACGATATAACTAAGAGTTAGCTAATGCCTATCGGAGGCTATAGTCGTCGAGAGATGCTGATTGAAAAGGAAACTTTCAATTTTACAGGGAATGGTATCTAATATTATCGAAGTTCACTTCACAGACTCTAACAAATATTAAGAATATAACAGATTGACCATTTAAGTGGGTACCACAGGTATATTTGTCATTTTTTTCAATAGTCTTCTTGAATCTATGGTGTTGGACCCAAGATGTTTTATGTAAATGAGTGCAGAAAGCTAGTATGACTAGCAGGTATCATCACTGAACAGAAACAATGACATATCTTACTTGATTTGGTTGGTATTCTATCCAGGGTACCGGCTAAGACCTGATTTGGTGGCGTACAAGTTCACACAGACCAAGATGGGCAAAAATATGGGTCTCAAACCACCTTACGTATGTTCCTATATTAGGTTAGTTGAGTGGGTGACCATGCAGTTTGGGAAAGTTTGACGAAAGCTTATAGACGTACGAGGCATGGTGTCGTTGAAGGTGGGTGATACTGAATTAGGCACAGGAAGGCCTGAAAAGACATCACATGGGAAATATTGTCGGTGATATCATAATGATAATTATACAGCAACTTACTTATTCGGTTCCTCAACTGAAGTGGAGTGACAAAGACACTACATCAGTGTTGGCACTTTTGTTCATTTGAACAAGCAGTACAAGTTTGTGGTGTGCTTTTCGTTATACCTACAGAAGGGACTGATAAATTGAAGAAAAGCCTGAAATGAACAGTGAGTACGTTTCAACGTAACTAACAAAAATATTCAAAAATTTATGACCATCTCATCTCATCAACGGGAAGAGAGTTTTCATCAGACTCTTCTTCAACGTCTGAAGCTGTAGGCGCCTTGATGAAAGATTTGAGAAGAAGGAACTTTTAATAAACCAAGAAAGAGAAATTTCAATTCATGCTATTGTCTTTCGTAGCCACCGTGCTTGAGATTTGAGGTTTTTTTAAATTTACGCACCATACCAATTTGTCTTGAAATACCTAATTCCATTCCATACGATATTCACCATCGAACTACCCAAAAAATTTCATATGTAGAATTTCTCGATTTTGATACATTCTTTATAGTATCGGAGTCTATGCACGACTCTAATATTCTGAACTGATTAATTCATTCACATCGATGGAAAGAGAGTAGAATGAGGGGAAGAATCTGAGTCACATCCTCTGCTAGACATTTATAATTCCCGTTATTTTAAAAATTTTGAGTAAAATAATCTGAAAACCACTGTACACTCTCAAGTCATTTGTTTGGAAAAATTAATTAAATAGAGAATTTGAACATATTCTGACCGGATATGACCTCGATCATTATTTTCATGTGTTTTGACACTTCTAGTGAAATTGGTTTATTTGCATGATATTTTTTTTTCAAATACTCATGAATCCTTTCAAAAATTGAAATTTTTCCATAATAAACTTCAGTAATATCTTGGTGAGGAAATTGATATTGATATCAGATTTGAATTCATTTGTAGTCATGATAGACTAGCGATACGCCTTGGCTCCGCACGGGTGCAATCCTGATAATGAATATACTACAGAATGTTTATATATACAAAGTTCACAGTTTATTTGTCAGTAGACAATACAAACATGTTTTCTATAGAGGTAACTCTTGAAAGAGGGACATATAATTGGCCCGGTACCGCCGCATCCGCTATGTTCCTGCATTTCTAATCTGTGATATTTCCAAGAATATTCATCACAATTACATGCTGTAAGGGGCCATATAGATCACATCATGGACAGATAAGATGAGAGATATATTGAAAACTATTTTATAAAGGCACCTTTGTCCCCCGCGGCTGGCGTTTTACTAGGAATATTCAAAAATCCGTTTTTATTGCAAATCTGGAACATAAAACGAACCTACTTACAAATTTTCAGCCTCCAAAAATATGCCGGTATGGACGAACAGTGATGAAAAAATAATGGTGTCTTATGGGTGCGCCTTTTTTCTTCGCGGATGGCACCCCAGACGGAATATTGAAAAATTCTTTCTCATTGCGCCTCAAGAATATAAAACGGACCTACACACAAAATTTCAGCTTCCTAAAATATACCGGTATGGAGAAACAGTGATGAAAAGTAATCTTATATGTAAACGCCCCCCTTTTTCCTCCACAGGGGGTCACCCATTGGAATATTCAAAAGTCATCTCTTGGAACGCATCTGAGACGTAAGAAGCATCTATATACATTTTAGCTTCCTAGGATTTACCAATACGGAGAAACAAAGTGATAAGTGAGTAACCTTCGCATTTATGAGTATAGATGGATACAAAAAATTGAAATTGATAATAACCAACGTTCCTCATTTTTTTTCTGATCAATGGAAGACAGAGATATATATGCGATATCTCGCATCCATCGATATTGCGCGTTTGGTCTCTGCTATTAATCAGTCACTTAAATGCAGTGACAGTTACATCTGTCAATTGAGCTTTTTGCTGAGTTTCGTGGTTGTTTCAGATGATGCTACTTCATTGGTATACATGAAATTTTGTAAAAAATCACCTTTCTGGCTCTCTCACCATTCGTAAGCCCAATTTTACCGTTATCAACTAGGTATAACATATTGTGGCAAATGAAACTCGACTCATACAAAAAGTTTGTATAGTAACGGAAATCCGGTTTTGTCATTCTGAAACAACAATTCTTCACTTCAGGAGTGACAACTAAAATTACGCGTTTGATTTTTGCTTGATATTTTTTGATTTTTGAGGTTTGAGGTTTTTTTGAAAATGTTTATGCAAAGAATCTGTTGTTTTTGGTTGTATTTCCCATGATGATACTTCAGAGATTGCTGACACTGCCAAAAAAGGAAATATTTGATGGACATCGGATGCGTTGTTGTTCCTTCGTCCAATATTATGGGAGTTCACTAGAGAATAACATAACCAGGGTACATTGGAACGGCGGTCAGTAGAAGTGTAGAATCTCGTGGAACTTCTGAATGTCGGTTTGTTCAAAGATTTTCCATATTCCAGAAATGATATCATTGTTTTTGCATTTCGTATCAGTTCTTTCAGAACAGCCTGCATAAAGTTGGGAATAATCTTCATCAATTCATGACAAACCGATAAACTAGACACCACTATATGTGAGTCAACAATGATAGATCTGGCAGATCCAGTTAGCAGTATTCTCTGTTTTTCACGAAATTCTTAAACTTTTGAAATACACAAAATAGACTTACATTACTAAGAATTGTCCTTCAAGAGCAGTTGAGTTCAGTCTAGCACCACTGATAAGCGCATCTTGTGTTAAATCATAAATACGTTGTGTTTGGGCTCTGATTTTCAGCTAGTTGCCTTGCAGTGAACGACAGAACAGATCTTGTCGGCCGTCGATATCGAAATTTGGCTTTGGAACTGATCGCCTTAATGAGCTTCGTTTATCTTTGATATCTGAGGATTGTGTTCTTTGTATATCTCATAGATGGCATTCGAGGTTCATCCTAGCACCACTTATGAGATCTATGGATGAGACATATGCGTCAGCTTTCAATGTCAAAGCTTGGCTCTGAAACTGACTGTGAACTGGCTGTGAATATTTTTCAACTCGGAAAATTGTATCAGAAAGGATAATAAAGAGATCACATGGAGTTATTTATTTCATCATCCACGTTAGTTGTTATTACTTCACTAACTATAACATTGTAAACTTTGAGATGAAACTGTCTTGGTAACAAACATGCATATGCGATGTGTGACTACTAACATTTTTTAGTTGAGGGTTTCAGGGAAACCCAATTATGTTTATTGGCCAAAGGAATGATATCTGGAATCTGATTGCAGATGGAACTGAATCTACTGACGTAGAATAAATCCAAAACAATCACATTTACCAAAAACCAGAACT
>NW_019295831.1:0-11828 GCF_000500325.1 Leptinotarsa decemlineata
AAAGATATTTTTCGAGCTCCATTTCATGAAAATTCATGACTATTGGGATCTATTGGTCCGCTACTGAATGTGAAGGACTCTGTCAATAGAGAAAATTGTTGACAGCTCCCTTGATTTTACATGGTGAAGCTTTACAAATCGGGAAAAAATATTCACATTGACTTGAATCCAAGGGCGTCGCCAGCTTCAACTAAGGGGGGGCAATGGGGCAATATTATGGAGGATAAAAATAATGAACGCCTGGTACAGTCGAAAGCATGAAGCGTTACATTTTGAAAGTCATTGCCTCGTTGACGATTGTAAAAAGAACGGTTCTGATATCAACGTATAAAACTTCACAAGCCCTCGACAGCACAATTACTAAATCACACTTTAAAACACAGTAATAATTATTTATTTTAAGAAAAATAACATTCAATTAAAACATAACCTGCAGGGATTTTTTGCAAAACTTTCAACCACGTTATCATTAAAACTTTTTCGCTTTTTATTTATTACAGCTGTTTGTACACTCATCATTGCCAGACCATTAAGGCGATCTTCTGCCATGGTGCTTCTTAGCCATGTTTTCAGTCTTTTGAGGCTGCTGAAGGATCACTAAACTGTATAGGTCGTGCATGGTAAATCGATCAACATTTTCAATGTTTTTTCCGTTTCGGGAAAGAAGGAATTTGTTTCCTTTAGGACATCAACAACTGTAACATTCTACCCGGTCTAGAAACTGCTACCATATTCCAGAGAGTTCATTGAACAGGCGCCATCTAGCGTCGAGTAGCAATACTAGGTTTTACAAGGATTGTAGTCGATTTATTCAACTGTAGGCTTACGCTTACAGATGGCATTGTCCACAAAACCGATTAAAATTGTATGTTCGTAACAATATCTTCTACTTTGGGTATGCCGCATACAAATTATACAAAACTACCGTTGCACACAACATACGCATACCATACTTACCTCCTACCTACATATTTTTACACTGTTTAATGGCAAATCTGATGATAATGGCGGCGATTTTAAAAACGGATAATGTTATTCTGAATATATCAAGACTTTCTACAATATACATTAAACCTTGTAAACTTATTTACGTTGTCATGCGATGCAATATTTATCACTAGGTAAGGAAGTCAATTGCTCGCACTTTGGTCGCTTTGCGACTAGCTACATTTGATCTCTAGGGGGGGCAACTGCCCCCTCTGCCCCCCGTTGGCGGTGTCATTACTTGAATCTGATATTGCTTATGTTGAATTTCCATCTGAGAATAAGAACAAAAACTATCGGGATGAGAACCAAGCTCACTTTACAAACTCATCAAATGAATCTTCAAGTTCAAATAATAAATCGTCTTAGGTTCACCTGATTAGGTATACCAAACCTTTTTCTATTGATTTTCAGACGTGGAAAGGTTGGTCATGAGATCTGAGAGCGAGAAGAACCTAACAAAGTATTCTGTCATGAATATAAAAAATAGTCCTTTATGCAGTCCAAAAAAAAATCCTCATGATTCGAATCATTGGGAAGCCTTCGTTGGACAAGGTCTGACTTATAAACATTCTCGGATAGTAGATTTGTGAAATGCAATCTTGCCAGGATCACCTTGGGCGACTCTGAGAAGCTGCGCCAAAGAAATATTTGGCGATGACCGGGAAAAATCTAACAGAAGGATTTCTGACTGGTCACTGTCAACTAAGGAAACACCTCCATAATATAGGGCTAGTGGTCACACCTCTATGCAGGATGTGTGAACAGGAAGATGAAACTGTCAGGCATGTCCTATGCGACTGCCCGAAGTTATTATCAATAATAGAGTGTGTGTTCGGCGAGTCTTGGCCTACACCTGCCGATATAAAGGAGATGTCTCTCAGTAACCTGTCCATCTTCCTGGAAAAGACAGGATGGAGATGGCCTAAGAGGACAACTCCTCGGGAGGAGGATACTACTCTACAGATACAGATAAAATCAAGTACTAATATGATGAATGAGAACATGAGAGATTAAGATTTTTGTTTAATAAAACTTCACTCACCTAGTATTCGATTCACCGTTGAATAATTTCAAAAGAAGATTCATCCAATTCTTGCAAAATCTATATGAATGTATGTCACCCAATTAGGCACATCTGCTCTCATCAGAATGCCATGTCATTGGAGTTGTTTTTACCGTCCTAGAGGTGTTCAAACACATTTATACATTTAAACCTCTCTCAGTTCTATTTCATTTTCACCTCTTTGAAAGAAGAGTATGTTGAAGATAAACTGATCTTAAGCAATTTTAAAAATACCTTTCATCAGGACCAAGCTGATTTACACTCTTCCTGGACATGTTTGATACTAAACACGAACTTTCTTTTTGGACAAATATAATAAATTGAAAACACTGAATCATTTTTTGTTTTCTTTGTTTCCAAGGACTATTTTTTTTCTGGGATTTTCCATGTATGTTTCCGCATCTTTGAACATTAAAGTTCAAATCTCGCCTACTTATTATTCCGTGATAATTTTATATTTTCAAAGGACTGGGACCAAGTATCTGCCTATAGCGCCCATAGTCAGAGACCCAGGATGTATACGGTGGATCAACCTCCATCTTTGGACGAAATGCGAACAGGTTTCGGAGCAAAAGGCAACAAACCACGTTCCGTGGCAGACGGGCAATCACAGCATAGCTTCTCTAATCAATCTGGAAGATATCTGACTTCAGCTGCCTTCCCTAATAACCTTCTGGCATCTAGACAAGGTGAGTTTTTATATGAACGATATTAACACCAGAATAACCGGAAAACACTTCGTTCACCGAATTTAGGTTTAGAAAATCCTTATGGACAAATGAGTTGGAGAGAATCCAGTTTTAGTAAATGTTCATTCATCATAGGTTATGATAGTGGTGGAAGAATTACATTGGAAGAGTTCTCAAAAGCAGCAATTTCATGAGAAAATGCATTACAACCTTTGTTTGAAGGTGGTTGACAATGTTTCGTGGCGTATTTCATCAGCTCGGACTTCCATTGTCTAATATAATATAAATTGATGTGAAATCCCTGAAAAAAATTAAAAAGATTAACCGAAAATAACATTCTCTTCCTTGTGGAGCTCTTGCTGTCTTCTAGCTAAAGCCTGTTCTACCATTACTCTGGAGTAACCATTTCGTTGAAGGTCATTTTTCATGTTGCCTAGTTCCTTTCCGAGACCTTCCTTTATATTACAGAGCCCGAAGGCACAGCCTAGTAGAGTCTTGATGATTCCTCTCTTAGTCGATTGATAGTGGTTGGATTTCTGGTTCAGATGCTGTCCTGTGTGAGTGGGTTTTCGATATACAGATGTTTCCCATTTAGTTTCGGTCCTCTTCACCATCACGTCTAAGAAAGGCAATTCGTTGTGGACTTCCTTCTCCATTGTGAAAGTAAAGGAAGGACTTACGTTGTTGATCTGCATCAGAAAAGTGTCTACTTCTGCATTCCCATGGTTCCATATTATGAAGGTGTTGTCTACGTATCTCAACCAGACTCGGGGCTTCTTCTGGGCTTCTTCAATGGCCAGAGTTTCAAACCACTCCAAATATATATTAGCTATAACCGGTGAAAGTGGCGATCCCATTGGCAGTCCCTCATCTTGCGTAAAGAATTCGTCCTTCAGTTGGAAGTAGCAGTTTCGTACACAGCATCCTAGTAATTCCATGATTACTTGTATCGATAAGTTTGTCCTATCTTTCAGGTCTCCATCTTCGGATAGCTCCTTCTGTATGATTTCCTTTCCTTCTTCGACAGGAACGTTGGTGTAGAGGCTTTCCACGTCAAAATTGATCAGTTGATCCTGTTCTTTGACTTCGATTTTCCCTAGTTGTTCAACGAAATGCCTTGAATTTTTCACAAAAGATGATGTTTTACCTTGCAATGGTTTAATTATTGATACTAAAAATCTAGACAAATTCTGAGTGGTTGAATCTCTGGAGCTAATGATCGGTCTAAGCGGAACATCCTTTTTGTGGATTTTGGATAGCACCTCTTCGATCTTCTGTTCGTAGAGATCAGTATCCATCACAACAGTAGCGTTTCCCTTATCTGCAGGTAAGATCTTGATGGTGTTGTCTCTACGTAGCCCGTTCAGGGCTCTTCGTTCTTCATTGCTGACGTTAGAAGTTGGAACTGGTTCTCGCTTGTATGTTGTATGGTAGTTGCTTGAATGTTATTTCTTTGTAATTTCTGTTTTTTGTTTAATAAAATTGTTATTGTCGGTAAATCTTTTTAATTTTTTCGAGGATTTCAAATCGATTAATATTATATTAGAGAATGGAAGTCCGAACTGATGAAATATGCATTGCAACCTGTTGAAACACGTCAGAAGTTTTCCCTGTTTGTTTCAATGGAAAACAATACTAGTATCAGAGCGTCAACTATTCCAAAAAAAATACTAAATATTACGTACTTCTCATCCGTCTCCTCGATAGGAATGATTATCAATCTGATCCGTGACAAAATATAGGGTCTTACCCCAAGGCTTAATGCATTGAAACTTGAAACTACTGATCGTAATCCTATTTCCAAGAACCATCAAGGAAACAACGATTTTTTTCTACTCCTCTGATATGGGTTCCAGGATTCCGGCAATCATCAGTTATATAGAAGATCTAGGTGTTCCGATATTCTAGCCAGATGTCCAAGGACTGTCTTTGCTTTTGAGATCCAATTTTGGTTTTAATTTCTTAGCAATAACTTCAATCACAAACTTGATTTCAATTCGACTTTGGTTAGAACCTCTACTACAAGCTTGACTTTGATTCAACTCAAACTATAACATCGCCCACAAGCTTGATTTCGCCTTGTTATTTCCTGAGCTTGTCTGAAATTGTGTAGCAGATTTCTGGCAGAAGAAAGAAAAAAAACCTGTTGTAAACACTTTACATCACACATCTTGCATAAACATAAAACAAGTCGCGCACGGACTCAAACTAATTTAGGTTTTCAGAGATGTTTCTGTTGAGCTTGACATTTTGCTTATAGTGACTCAGCTCATGACACTACATCCAAATAAATGAATACTTCTTTCAGATCTTCGCCAGTCCCGTCAATCCCTAGCCTTGTCGCCCGACAGGATGCTTGCTAGACCGCCCCACCACGTCCCGCCCCCTCACTCCGTCATGTCCTCGAGCAGGCGCTCGAGGCCCAGGTCAAGATCGCGAGATCACCAGCGACCCAGCAGCAGATACAGCACCGCTGGGTCTACCCACACCCTCAACAATTACTGCGACAATTCCGACAACTGGACGGATCACGACATGGACATATACATGGCGAGGAATCCGACGACCAGGAACGGTTTAGTGCCTCTGTAGAAGTTTCTGAGGATGGGGAAGAGGTTTTAGTTTTGATGAGTGTGTGCGGAATCACTAGGATTTGGTGAAGTTGTTAGTAGAAGCTTAAAGCCTTGAAGAGTGATGTGAAACTATGGTACTAGGCCAATTCTAGATAGATTAAAATCTAGTGGGATCACTCATCAATGAACTTGTTTCATGCTATTGAAAATGATACTGGTTTGCTTATAGACTGATCGAGTTGGAGGTATATTATACTTATCGAGCCTAATCTGTCCCAATACCTCTTTATATTTGCAGAAAAAGGGAAAATTCGAGAAGCAAGAGTTTAAATTTGCCGCGTGTCTGTTGTCCAATAAAATTGATCGCGTCTACAGCGGTGTTGCCAAGTGTCAATTATTTTACCAAAAATACGAAGGTATGAAACATTAGAGAGTACATTGGCTCATACATTCAAGAGAGATAGCTGACTGGGTGGGAGTATGGCTAATATATAACGCTGACTTTCTTATTTTTGGTGGGTGGCATGAATGCATAATTGATTTATTTTATTGGGGTTCATGAGCCTTCAAGAACTATTTAAAAATATAGCTCGTTGAATTCTATTTAGAATCATGATTTTGGAGTACATTTTATTTCATATGGAGAGTTTTTTCATGAATTTAAACGTTAACGGATTCATATACACTTCCATTATTAAAATTTCTGTGATATCAACAGAAAATGTCTACTGACAAAATGGTTTGGACTTTCACGGCTGAGGTTTTCAGTGTCGTTGCTTTTCGAGTTTGAAAGCAGTTGTAGACATGAAACCTGAAGCATAAAAACGTGAAATTTTTTTTCATTGATCAAAATATTCAGCGTTCATTCATAAATCAAGCTATAAGACCACAACAGAATAATATAGGGTCATACTCGGTAATTTTGTTTGTTCACGTACCCATTCATCCAGAAATGGGCCTCATCGCTGAAGACGATTTTTCGATAAAAATTAGGGTCAGTGGTCAACTGCTCTAGAGCCCATTTAGCAAACACAAGTCGTTGCCTACGGTCGTTTACCTTCAGTCAATTACCTTCAGTCAATTCGCAAAATTCACCAAGTTGTGGTCTACGAAAGACCAAGTTCTTGAGAGCGACACGAAATCGACTGCTTCGGATTTTCCTGCACACTCTCACAGACAGCGGGATGGTTTAGGCAGATCTTGCGTTTCGTCTATGTAAGGGTGTTGGTTGATCATATATTGAACCAGTAGACTCAAATTTTTACATTGTTACAGTGTTACGTTAACGGTATTCTCTTTTAGTGGGGAATCTGCCTTACCAAAAACTTTCTCAGTTGTATATCTCAAAAAAATACTTTTGAGAACTTTCCGTTGAAAGAACCAACTTTCTGATTAATTCAAGAACTTAATGACTTTTTCTGATTTCGAATACCTGAGTGTCCTAGCGTAATGGACTTTTCCCTTTCTAGGAATTAGCCTACCTATATAATCACATTGCTCTTTAATGATGTCAGATTTTCTCTATTATAGTTGAAAATGCTCATTCAGGGGCCATTTTTCCGAAAATCTGATATGTAGGAAATCAAATATGATCATTTCAACGTGGCTCAAAATATATTAACTTTCTGTTTTCTATTACAATGATTAATTTTTCGGTGTCAACGTTGAATAATTTATTAACGATTTGAAAAATTTCATGTATACATACTAATAAAATTCGTAACACTCGTATATTTTTGAAAAATCATATCATGATGAGGATCCAAAAATAACTAACGAAGTCTTTGTTTCAAAGCAAGCCTATGTGCAAGTTATAAAATTGACTTCCAAACCCTCTTAAATTTATTTTCCAATAAATTTAATCAGTTTTCTGATTGATTCGGCTGTTACTTGATGAAGATCCATAATAATTTGAAAAAATTGAATCAGTATAGTCTATAAGAATTCAATCCGAAGCCTTATGTGCCGGGTCTGATACATTTACTAGAAAATACCATATAACCCTCCCACATGAAAATAATGATTAGTCTTCGTATTAGGCTCACGCCGCCCATGCCATACAAAGAAATTGCCGACGTTCGGTATCTATTTAGTTTTTATGCCATTCCAATTGACTTCGGGGTACTTTATACTAGTCCTAATTTTTCTATAAACCAATTGGTCTATTAGATATTACAAACAAGTATGAAATATATGGATTTTGAATATCTAAATTAATATTACAAAGAGAAAGGATTGAATTCACTCCAATAAATTGATGGATGTAGCCCTTACTACGTGGTAGGAAATCATAATGAAGAAAAGAGAAAGTTTCAATTCTCTTGAATTTATTGCGTTGGTAAAACCTCCATAGGTTTTATTCTTGTTGACTTGACCGTGCTGGTTGTTCCTAATAGCAAAGTAAAATCAGCATACATGTTGTACAAAATCACTGACATATATTACAAACAAAAGCGGGCCAAATATGGATCTCTGTGGAGCACCAATTGAACAGTGAAGTTTCTATACTCATTTAGATATTGTCTCAAATTATCACCAGGATATTCTCCTTAATTTCTAGTTTATGAAGAAGTATGAAAAGCCTTGCTGAGTTTTAGAAAAACACCAAAGTTGAACTGGAAGGGGTAAATTATTCGAAGAGTTTTTAGAAAATGAGCTGCTTGGTTTTGACTGCTCCATGTTTATACAAAAACGTGCGGGGTTCCTCCAAAAGAAGGAAGACAGCAATACCAAAGTTTCATTATCCTTGTCTAAGCTATCACAGATATTATTCAATAACTTAGCAATTGCACTTTTGGATTTGGACTAGACATTCATCCTTTTCGAACATATGCCTCATGCAAAAAAAATCACAAAAAAGTACATATATTCTTTCACTCACCCTGGTATCGGCATACATTTGTCCCATCGATATCGCATTTCCTGAACAAATTCATACCAAATATGGGCGAACGCTCTTAGGCCTCCAAGAGATTGGAGGCAGTGTGCCAAAACAATCGACAGTCGCCAGATTAGAGAGTCTTTCCCGCACGTTTTGAAGCTTTTGAACTCTTCTTCAAGGTTCTGGAATATTTTCTGAAAAAAAAAAACGATGCCATTTTATAGTGACGGTGGGGAGATGAACTAAGACGGAGTATGTTATTTACTAGTGACCTATCAGATGTATTACAAGCACAAGAAGCAAATATTACCACCATTGGTAGCAGTAACCATAAGGGTATTTCTCATGTTATTAACAAAATAAGAGTAAGGTATAGGTGTGATTGTTAGGCCAAGAAATTTGTTACTGGTATTACTGATGATCCACTTTAATAAAACAATATTAAAGATATGGCGAATGATTCTTTGGAATAATGACAGCAACAAAAATGTTGGAAAAATTCACAGATATTCTATCTGCAGAAAAATACATGAGAACGGCAAAACATCCAAATCCATCGTTCAATCAAATATCATTTTGCATGAAATAAATCATGGTTACTAAAGTAATGATGAAATATATCCTGTGTACATAAAAGTATTGGGTTTTGTTAAATCAAATCTCTTATGAATTTTTTGAAACACGAGCCCTGAAAAAATAGGTATTAAAGTAAACTTGTATCTATGACGTTGGTAAAACTGCATGTCACTGTCTCGAATAATAACAAATAGTTTATGATGGCCTTCCAAAGTATTGAGTTTTGTTAAATCAAATCTCTTATGAAGGTCAATGAGTTAGTCTAAAAGAGGATGAGAAAGACTAAAAATCTAAGATTCAGGTTAACCAATCTTCAAAAATAAATTGATCCCGACATTTTTTGAAAGATGAGTCCTGAGAAAAGTAGGTATTAATGTAAACTTGTATCCATGACGTTGGTAACACTGTA
The DNA here is from genome assembly GCF_000500325.1 of Leptinotarsa decemlineata. Taxonomy (NCBI): domain Eukaryota; kingdom Metazoa; phylum Arthropoda; class Insecta; order Coleoptera; family Chrysomelidae; genus Leptinotarsa; species Leptinotarsa decemlineata. The sequence continues at coordinate 9,179 of NW_019295831.1, forward strand.
TGTCATTGTCCTGAATAATAACAAATAAGTTTATGATGGCCTTCAAAAAATATTGGGTTTTGTTAAATCAAATCTCTTATGAATTTAAATGAGTTAGTCCAAAACAGGATGAGAAAGACAACAAATCTAAGATTCAGGTGGACCAATCTTTGAAATTAACTCTTTATCTTCTTCAATATTATATGGAAAATTGGAGTTCTCATCAGCATCAGGAAACAAAAAGTACAGTAACGACACAAGAACCGACTCTGAAATAGGAGGACTGCTTCTTTTATTTTTTGACAAAGATCGTCTAGCAGCCCGTGTGAGTAAAGCAGAAATAGTTGGTATGGCAGGTTCCGTTAAAACATCGAGGGGGTTATTCTCTACAGTGGGCAGTGTCACAAAATCTCCCAAGACATTGTAAACGGTGGAATGATTACCAAGGATATGCAAGAACTCGGAGAGGGCACCCTCCAGGAGGCAAGTTGGTTCTTTAGTCATTTTGACCATGCAGGACCATTTGTCGGCACTCGTGGCTACGAAATGGGTATGGTTTTCTTCATCCACAAGACTTCTCGAAGACCGATGGTTCCAAGTTGTTTTGAGAAACAAAGTATTCACCGGATCAACAGTTACTCCAAAAGGTAAGATGAAAACTGTTTCGATATCGAATGTGTCACCTGACATCTGGTCCTGCTTCCAGTAAAATCTCCCGAAATCCTGAAGAGCATAAGTATGTTGTAGAGACACAAGACTGTGCCAACCCATAGGCGGCATTAATTTCTCCTTGAACATCTGCATCAGCCCTCCGAGATATCTGGAACGAGACGGCATGATCTTCAGGTGTGCCATTTCATAATTGATCCTAAATTCTTCGTTCTCGTATACACCCAGGTAACACCTCTGCCACTTTTCTCTGATTTGTACGAATATTGGTTTAGCACACTTCAAATTGTTGGCTACAATATAAGCGGAGCTCACTAGGATTTTTATTTTGCTTGGGCAGGTTATTTCGACAGTTCTGGGAGCCAATACTATATAGTCATTCACACCGTACCAGGTATGCAGACAGGAGTGTTCAAAATCCAAGCTTTCATGGTACAATTCGAAATCATGCTTAAAGGCCGAAGACAATTCCGGTGGTTTTTCACTGTCTTCTGTATGTCTTTCAGAGCTTTCTGAGTTTTCTGAAGTTTCTAAAGATTTCCTGATTGAGTGAAGACAAAACTCAACATCTACGAATCGCAGTTTTTGGGATCTAATGGTCCATGTATTCGGAGTTTCTTTTGGGGCATCAGTTTTAGAATCTTCATGTTTCCATTGGTTTATAATTTCCTCCATACGCGCCATAAATATTTCCCATTGTGAGGCTGTGGTGAAATCTTGATGGTAAAAATCGCTTTCGTCTATTTCCTCGTTCATTTTTGTTTGATTTCACAATTGACAAACAAAAACAGCTGTTTATGTTTTTGTCGCTTGAAATCAAAAGCCTTCTGTCGGGATAAAAGCGACAACTGTAAATTAACTGGAATTCATGACAAAGTTTCTGTTTCATAATTTATACAACAGGTGACAGCGTGAGTTTTATTATTTTAAACTGTCGCCAATAATGACAATATATAACAAAATGAGGAACAATGATAATTATTATATAACTAATAAGAAAGTAATGTTGCAGTGGCTTTGTTTCAAATTTTGAACAAAAACTTTGTAGTGCCATCTATTATTGACAAAAGTATTGAAAGCACGACATTTAGGATGGTTGCTTGTATCACTAGAGGTAGTTAAAAATTTGATTATTAGATGGCACAGCATATACCAATATTCAAAAGAATCTGTGAATTTGTTTTTTTTTCTTAATTTGTTTCATCATTCGAAAAGAAGTGCTGTACTGTTTCCACACTTTTCTGACACTAAAATTTATCAGGTTAGAATAATCAATTGATTCCTCATTCCAGAAAGCTGGATGAAACTGAAAAATTATTCAACATTTTTCACTGTACCTACTTTAGTTTTTTAGTGAATTATGCTCAGGACTTTATAATAAAATAGATAACTGCTGTATTGCCTCATTTCTCATACATCTATTGCTGATGCTTAATTGTTTAATTATCTCCAAGCAAAAATCTAGAGGCACCAAAACCAGAGAACAAGGAGGACATTGAAACATATCAGGTGAAGTAACGATAATAAAACGAATTGAATGTGAATAATGCAAAGGAGAAAATCTAAATTTATGACCTGTTGTTTCTTGGAGGAAGTGATTCTAAACTAGGTAGGTGGGTTATGGTTCGTATGCAACATGTTTCTCAGGACAAAACTCTTTTTTTGTTAGGCAAACTTCTTCAACTTCATTTGTATAGTACCTATCAATGAAGTTTATACATTATTTACCAGACATATGGATTTCAAACAGAAATATAGTCGGAGAAAACACAACTTTACAATGGAAGAAATACCAACTTCTCAAAGATTTATGTATTCTCCGAAATTTCTGCAGGAATGTTATTCTACTAAAGAATTTGTTATCGACAATTTTAAAAATTATTTTTTTTAATCCACCAAAAATATTATAGCTTTAATAGGAACATCTCTAGGAGAAACAACCGGAGGCAAGTAGATCACTAGATTTTTTGACATGATATGATTTTTAAAATTTTTTTTCTAA
>NW_019295832.1:0-15197 GCF_000500325.1 Leptinotarsa decemlineata
CTTCATCTCTTAGTTTTATAATTTCCATCAAATTATAAGTGAGCCAAGGGGCATGTGATTTCGTTGTTCTGATTGTTCGAATAGGTGCGTGGATGTTATAAAGATAAGATATCTTTTCATTTAAAAATTCTATCATTTCATGAAATATATCATTCCAATATATCGCATAAAGATCAGCCAGAAAACTATCTATCGAAATTTCTGAAATCTCTGAAATTTAGAATTTAGAATAGCAGAATGATCGGAAATACCAGTATCCAAAACATTTACGGATTTTATATCATTTCTGTTTGATATAACTAGAACATCGATCAACGTTCGACTATCAGCAGTTATTCTGGTAGGAACTTCAATTAGTTGGGACAAAGCATAACTCTCGAGTAGATTCAATAATCCCTTCGTGGAATTATTGATTGATAAAAGATTTATATTCAGATCACCAGATAAATTCAAAGAGTCACAGTTTATTATAAGACTCGACAAAACTTCTTCCAATGCAGTTAGTGAGAGTGTTACATTAGCATTGGGCGGTCGATAGGCGACTCCAAAGATATTAGTTTTACCGAGATATCTTGCTGAAATCCACATCTGTTCTAAGTGTAGACTCACCTCAGAAAAAACTATTTGAAAATCTATAGAAGTTTTTACGTAAAAGGCAACTGCACCTCCTCTGCCATCTCTATCAGTTCTAACAAGACAGTAATTCTTAATTTCCACTGTACTTGAAGAGATATCTCTTGACTAAGCCAAGTTTCTGAAATAGCAAATATATCAATATTGTGAGTGATGATGAAATCTTCAAGCAAGTCAAACCCAGTGGATAGAAACCTTACATTACGATGGGCAAATTTGAGGCTCCCCCCAACAAACTTGTCGAAGTAGAAAGCGAAATTGTTGGACCTGACATTACAGTTACAGTTTGGAGACATTTATCTTCTTGGAGAAAACCGATGCCTGGGTTTTTGTGGCAATGAATTGAACCTGGTTACTTTCACCCCAATTCGAAATCACGTCTAAATCCTCATTAAGATAAGCAACTTTCATACTGCCGGTGAAGATGTGCCTCCGTAGCCGATGTCCTGGAATCCAGATGGAATGACGAGACAAGTGTGCTGTCGTCAGCAAAACAATGTATTGGATTATTGGTTTCTTCCAATAAATCGTTGATACACAAAAGAGGGTTGAAGGCAATATAATAAAGTAGAGTTTTCAATTATGCAGAAATTCATACCGGCATATCGAATTCATGAAAATGTGAAAAATTCGAATTCTGTCCATGGTCCAGGTACAATTCGTCACTGCACTTATCTCCCCGAATGTCGAAACATTTTCCGCGCATTTCCTTCCCAAAGCAGGAAATCGTGCATGACTCCGTCGAAAATATACAAGTAATAAATTCTCCTCGAATGATAATTCAGTCAGATATCGATGCGGATGACATCAATATTCAAATTTCTGGGAGTTTACCTTCTGAAGTTCGGCGTAAGTTTGCGGCGGACATTATTCCCGCATCCTATCACAACCAAACACGGCCAATATGTAAATGTGGGCGCTTCGACGTCTCTGTACCTGCATCGGTCAGCTACGTCAACAATCCATTACGCGCTTCCCTTGTCACGGGGCGGGGGTAGCCTGCTACAAGGAGAGGGCGGCAGGCCGGTTGTAGGATAGTTTCGGTATCCGATCAAGATGACAAACAAGTAACGGATGTAGATATAACAATCTTGTTTTTTCAGGCTAACCTATTTTCGACGACGAGCTGATTGACACAAAAGGTCCCTTCTTTTGTTTTGTAATTAGTTAATTCCAATTATCTTTATCCCTTATAAACACCATTGCTGTTGTCAGTAGTAATATTCGATGAGGATAAACGATGGTTCAGGGCCTATATATGGAGACAATGATCAGTGTCTAGCACACTTTTCAGCTTTTTCATTACTTGTGTCCAAATTTGGACGCCCAGTATATTTCTATCCTATGATTCGGTTTATATACCAGATTGTGTCAAACATTTTTAAGAGTGACTGTTCATTCCTCGGTCTTCCTGGTTTGTGACTTTGAGCAAAGTTTTGGTTGAACGTATATTTCGGAGCCACATGATCCGTGAACATGATTGATGTTCATTCATAGTATGAATTGGTCCACCACTAACCACTTTCATAAGGTATAAAGTAACAATATTCGATATTGTCTGCATTGCTGCTGTTGCTGAGGTTTTCATTACTCCCATTATTTCCAAAGATATCTTTGCACCATTCTTAGTCTGCTGTTAATGGTCCATGTTCAATGATGCATGTATTATCATGGATTAAATTACTTTTGAGTATATCCAGCACATCATGTTTAGTTTCATTCTCCACATCTTTTCATTATAAAGTTTGATAACAGAGGAGACAAAACCCCCTCTGAGGACAATTCTACCACCCTTGTCACTATTATTTTTGCTATATATGACTGCTCCATGCCAAATTGAGTTATATTCACATTTGTACATACTGTATTTGATCGCAACTTCAGAATCGATCTGTTCATTATTAACTGGTTAGAGATATAACATTCCCGTTGTTCCAAAAGTTTTTATGAGTCTACTTCAAACTGCAATATCTCAGTGAACATTCATTCAATGTAATAGAAGTTAACGTCATTTGAATCAGTGCACTTTTGCCAACGTAACAAAACTCGATTGATTCCGTCTACGAAGGCCGTTTCTGTCTGGTACTGATTGGCGAAGGTTTTACCGGTTGAGAAAGTTATCGAAATGCTTGGAAAGATAATGGTTGGTTGGCGAGAGGTCTGGAAAGTATGGTGCGTGGGACAGATCTTCGTTTAATTTTCGGACGTGGCGAAGGGCTTTGCCATGGAGCAGGGTCGGACCTTTTCTGTTGACCAGTGCCAGCGGCTGCTGACACGGTTTTCGGTTCATTCCGAATGTATAGAGTACAAAATTCTCTATCAATCAGTATATACCTCACCACATTCGAATAAACACATGATGGATACCAACAATCGAAACGCCGTGCAGTAAATTAATTTTTTTCATTTAAACTTATTTTTTTCATTCTTTTTATTTTTCAGTTCTGTTTTATTTTGTGTTTAGTTTCATTTTGTATCTTGATTATTTAATTCGTTTTATTGTATTTTCATTTCACGTTTTATTGTTTCAATATAATTCATATTTTAGCTATTCATTTCAATTTTAATTATTTTTTCGCAGATTTCGAATCATAGTAGTATCATATTTGACAATGAAAAATCGATCTAGTAAAATTGACAATGAAACATTGTCAACAACTTTCACACATGACATCAAAACGGACAAAACTTCTAAAACAACCTTATAACACAATCAAAACACAGTATCTAGATAATCCTTTTTCACTTTTTCCTGGAAGGTACAACAAATTAACATTCCTCTAGGCATGCAAGCTAGCTGCAGGTTGTATCGTCGATCTTTTACCCCTGAATTGTTGGATAATCAATTAGTAATAGGAAAGTTTTTCCAAATGTACCCCCGGTATATGAAACATGTTCTGCTTTTTCTGTGATTCCGCATAAAGCTCTTTCTCAGTATTACGATCTTCGTTCGGGTTTGATGGCAGTCGTGGTTTGGAACTGTATCCTAACGTTTCGCCAGCACGAGTGGCTGGCTTCTTCAGAGGTCTATTCATCCTGGTGGTTCACCGATGACTCGTGATTTCTGCTGCGGGGGTATACCGTATACCATGCACCTGCAGAAAAGTTTATATCGGTACCACCAAAAGATCCATGGGTACAAGGCTGAATGCACATCGGAGAAACTGTAGATTAGGTCAAATAGAAAAATCGGCAGTAGCGGAAGGAGTGAAGGAGATCATACGATACTATTTGAAGATGTGAAACTACTTGCACCCGATCATGGATACCACAGTCGGCTTGTACGGGAAGCCATAGAAATCCATAAACATATAGAAAACTACAACAGAAAAGAGGAGGCGATAACGCTTAACCGGATTTGGAATCCCATACTAAAAGATGCTAGGGTGGCAGCAGTGCAACGGAATATAACACTTCGGCCAAAGATGCTAAGGTGGCAGCAGTGCAACGCAATGTAACATGTAATAACATTTCGGCCAAAGATGATACGGTAGCAGCAGTACAACGGAATGTAACAGGTAATAACACTTCGGTCAAAGATGCTAAGGTGGCAGAAGTGCAACGCAATGTAACAGGTAATAACATTCAACGAAAGTCATTTTTTGTGGAGGAAAAAATCAGTTTTTTATCGACCTTTTTTTTGGGTAATTGTTACCTTCCACAATCTGAAAAAATATAAAAATTATAATGAAGAAAACTTTGGATAGTGGCGAAATGGCAACAAACTGATATCGGAGAGTACCTTGTATTACATCGAATATTTCAGTTGTCAATCACCCAGTATATTTCTATCCTATGATTCGGTTTATATACCAGATTGTGTCAAACATTTTTCAGAGTGACTGTTCATTCCTCGGTCTTCCTGGTTTGTGACTTTGAGCAAAGTTTTGGTTGAACGTATATTTCGGAGCCACATGATCCGTGAACATGTTTGATGTTCATTCCTCCACATTTGCCCGAATCCTTTTAATTAAATCGGTTTATTCCATAGTATGAATTGGTCCACCACTAACCACTTTCATGAGGTATAAAGTAACAAGATTCAATATTGTCTGCATTGCTGCTGTTGCTGAGGTTTTCATTACTCCCATTATTTCCAAAGATATCTTTGCACCATTCTTAGTCTGCTGTTAATGGTCGTACGTTTCATCTTTGGCTACCAGATCATTGATGCATGTGTTATCATGGATTAAATTACTTTTGAGTATATCCAGCACATCAGATGCTAAGGTGGCAGAAGTGCAACGCAATGTAACAGGTAATAACACTTCGGCCAATAACAACGAACCAATTAGAAAGACGGGCTTCCTATGTCAACATGAATACAGCTTACGAACTAGAAATCACGAGTCATCGGTGAACCACCAGGATGAATAGACCTCTGAAGAAGCCAGCCACTCGTACTGGCGAAACGTTCACGACGGCCTTCAAACCCGAACGAAGATCGTAATACTGAAAATTTTGGCTGCGAAAGCCCTTAATAAATTTAAAGCTGTTTCTGTTAATATACTCGACCTGTACGCATATTTACCTCGATGTAGAGGGATGCTAACCAGTAATATGTCCCCATTATGTCTGTCAAGTCGTTTTTCTAATATTTTTATTATAAAAGACATACTATTGGTTGGTTTTATGGCTTTCGCTTTCGATTTTCCGGGGTTTCGGTATGAAGGTGGTTCTATTCTAATCAGTCTCCATGTTTTAATTATATATTCCAATAAAAAAAGTGTGAACTGTGTGACACTGATAAATTGATGCATACTATCGGCAACAATATTTACTTACAGTTGTTTTCATTATTTTGTATCTTAGCCATACGATTAAGAGACATGCAGATCGTCGTGGTTGATCAATAATTGAAAAAAATAAAACAGTGAAATTTGTGCAGCATTGAAATTGTTTTTTTGGTAATCTTTCACAAAGAAGAATCATGTATGATGATTATAACCAACCCAAATGCCAGTTTACGGCATCGGCATGAAATATTTTTATGAAATTTTGATCATAGCTGTTTAGAAGAAGAACTCTGAATCTTTAATAAATATTACTTAAACATACCGTATGATCTGTGGGAAAACTAACAGTTAAGAAGAAATAGTTTTTCCAGGGATTCATAAGCGATTGGTTGAAAAATATTTCAAAATGTATTTTTCTATTGAGCATTTGTCGCCTTCTCAAGGAACGAAAATTCTTCGAATTCAAAACTTGTGCACGTTAAAAATCAACAATGTCATATATTTCAAGCTACGATTCATGGCATAGTTTGGACGATACACTGTGAACATGTTCGTTTCACAGTTGGGATCGAACCAACGTTCGATCTGTTAATTTAATAAGCAGAACAAACTACTTCTTACAACGATAACAATCAAAATTCCGATCACACACGTTATATGAGTTGTCTTGAAAAATAAAATGAAACAAAATTTATCGCTCAGAACGATTCTTCATATTATTTAGGGGAAATAATAGTTGTGGGAAATTTTCAAATTGCCACACTGCATACAGGTTGAAAATAATATTGAATTCATCACGGATCTAGACAGCCTTTCGTTTCAATAACTACTGATAATATTATTTTTACGATAAAAAAAATCCAACGATACAGGACACGGCTCACCCTCATCATATTCTGATACTGTAACATAAGTAACGCGACTATATTTGTACAAGTGTTCACGAATCCGCCATTATAGGTGAAGCAGCCATATCTATAATATAGAAAAACAGTCCCCAACTAATGGTTGAAAGACATTTTTTACCGATAATTAATTTGAAGGCACTCCACAAAAACAAGTCGTCCATTAAGACAGTAATTTGAAGCCAACTCATAGTGCCATTAACAAGTTTTGTGAAGCTTATCTCGAGTGATATTTGATCACAACATGTGTCATCATGAGTAAAAGTAATAGGAAAGCGGCTTGATGACTGCCCCGAAAAAATACATATTTTGACCTGTCTAGCGAACTATGAGGAATATGTGAACAGGACCGTACTCCTGCTTCATGCAGGGTACAATTTCGTAATCGTTATGAGAAATATTACTATTTTTGAAAAATTGCAAGGGTATTTTACCTATTGGAGCTATGCCATTCAACTTTTGAAATAAAATATTATATTATTTCTCATTAGATATTCATTTTCTACAACTGAATCTACTATATTAACCTACTCCAACCTCAAGAACGATTGACCAGAGTTCTTTTTTTATTCACTTTAGTTTCAAATGAAATTCAGAATTATTTTCTTGAAAATGGTACTTTGAGGCAATAGACACATTGGTAAATTATTATTCTTGTAAATGTCTGTTTTGAAATTCTAATAATCATAATGATATGAAGATTTATTCACAATAGAATTTTATGAAACTAACACAAATAGTATAACTTTCAAGTTTCTTTAATTGGAAGCCATAGAAACTTAGTAATTTAAGTGTGACAATCATATTTTCTGATGCATGAATTCTGTTCATGTTAAACTCTGCTGAATTTTTCTTCATCACAACAAAACGTGTAAATAGACGACCAATAATATAATCAAATTGCAACAGAATCAACGTTACAGTTCAATTCAATGTACGAATAAAACCATGGTGTTTATCAACATTTGCAATATCGTCTAAATTAACGTTATTGAGTTATCATAAATGAAACAGCACGAACGAGTATTGAAAATTGTGATAAAAAAGCACTGCGATTCCGAAAATATGGAAATTTGTTGGAATTTTTCACCTGAGATGATAGACTACCATAGATATCACAACCAGACATTAGTTGTGAGCGTCATATGGCCAGAATATTATTAAAAAAGTTTAGAAAATTTCAAAAAGTACAAACCAAAAAGTTCTAAATGCGCTTGATATTTCCAAGGCCTTTGACCGTGTGTGGCATGAGGGTTTGCTGGCCAAACTTCGATGCTATAGCTTGTCGGTTCATTTCTGTATGTATGACTCTCAAGCTTCCTGGAAAAACGTTTCCTGCAACTGGCCGCCAATGGATAATTTTCGAGTACTTTTTCCATCAACGCTGGTGTGCCCCAGAGATCCATATTGCCTCAAACTTACGCTTTTTATTGTATATCAACGATTGATTGGGAAAAAACAAGAATCCAATATATTGCTTTCCTGGTAAAAGCACACTTGTATCGTCATTCCACTTCGATTCCAGGACATCGGCTACGCAATTGGGGTGAAAGTAACTAGGTTCAATTCAATGCCACAAAAACCCAGGCATCGGTTTTCTGCAAAAAGACAAATGTCTCCGAACCGGATGTCAGGACAGACAATTGCGCTTTCTGCTTCTATAAGTTTGTTAGGGGTTAAAATGGACACCAATATGCCTTGGCACAATCATGTCGCTGGAATTGCAGAGAATGTTTCTCAAAATCTTGGAACACTGTTCCTAACCAGAAAACTGTACAGACCTCAGCAATGTTTGGTGCTTTATAAAGCTCAGATCAGACCCTCTTGTATGGAGCTCCGCTCCCAAGCATACCCTGAAGCTGCTGGATTCCATCCAGAAAAGATCCATTCACCTGACTGGAGACGTGAACATCACTTGTAACCTTGACGGTCTGGAACATCAAAGGAAGGTTAGAAATTTGTCTCTCTTCTATAGATACTTTCACGGAAGTGTTCAAGTGACTTGGCACATTTAGCACCAAGAGCGGTACAAATCAGAAATACGCGACGGACTGTGGCTGTTCATCGTTTTGAGTTCGACTCAGTACACCTCGAACTTCAATATTTAAGAACTCTTCCATTTGGATAACTGCATTCATGTGAAATAAACTTCCTGATAACGTTTTTCCAAATGTATTTAATCTCCAACGATTCAAATCGCTACTTTCACACAAGCACTGCTCTTAAATCGCCTTAAGGATTTTTCTGTACTGCTTGTGTTAGTCCTAAAAAGAAAATTCAGAAACGAGCTGATTCAAATAACAAAAAAAAATGATAATGTATAATGGATTGTATTCTTCTAAGTTCAATACATTGTTACCTGAAATACACATTCAATCGTTTCTTGTAGACTGTAAAATGTATTTTTTCGTTAATCAGTTGTCGCACCCCTACGAACGACAACCCTTAGAAGTCAAAACTTGTGCGAGCTGAGGATTAACGAGGTCTTACCATTTAACGTGTGATTCCTAACACGGGTTGGACGATAGCAAGTGAAAATCGATCTTTCAGACTAGGTTTCGAACTACCGACCAATACGGCAGTCAATTCGAGTGAGTGAACAAAGTACCCACGTCGAACCGCCTGGCTACCGACCGACTAAATTATAATATGGTTGTTTTTTACGTATTCGCCAATGGAAGGCGACTCAAAAGGGATGCATAGTGGCTCAAAATGGGGTTGAAATAAAAAGTCTATTTTACATGTATTTGAAGTTGAAATGTCGTCTTGACACACCCCAAAATTATTGCATATATTTGTTTTATACATTTTTTCAGAAAGTTAAAAATTATGATATTGAAGTTTTATGGTGGCCTTTCGAAGTTATACTATTAAAGTTGAGAGTCAAAGTAAAAATTAAGACAGCAATAAAACAGAAGTAAAATTAGTAAGCTATACTGTGACATCATTGAATCAAATCCAGACATATAACATAAATCAAAAAATATTTGGGGTACCAAAAAAAAACATGAAAAGAGCACACTGATAAACACGTATCAACTCCAAACTAGAATATAAAGAACTTCCGTTCTCCAGTCGTGTAGGTAAATTTGCTACATGGTTGGGCAAATCCTCAGGGAACGATATATAAGCGTTAGCCCTTGCACCGTATCTCGTATTACGTAGCCCTCTGGATTATTCTTTGACCTGGCAAGATCCAGTGACCATGTTGGTAATTCTGAGGAATTCCTCTAGGTATAATGTGTTTCTCTTATACGCCAAGTTATGCTCTACCACAGGAGAGAACGTCTTCCAGGTCTCACCAGTAATTCTTTATTAAAAGCCAGCTTGTCGAGGATACCGAGTAGTCCGTAAGGACCTTAAACCAAAAACTAAAGTGATAAATAATAATAAGTGCTTTAGTAAATGAACTACTGGAAAAAAAGTACTTCAAAAATGAGACCAGCGAAAGTTAATGAAAATTCATTTTTCCTGTGTATAAATGCATATAGTTCGGATTCTTGGATACATTGAGATTTATACATTGTGATTACACTTTATAAGAGTGAGAATGATAATTATATTTCAAACCTTTCTCTTCATCATTTAAACATTTTAAACCATACAGAGTGTTCCGTCGAACATATACCAATTCACTTTTTCGTAAAAATCCATAAACTTGTCAAGTTTTCTATATAGAAAGACAAGTTTTGACTAGTAAAGTGGGAGGGAGTATATCCCCAATTTTTTTAATGGGAATAAAAATCGAGTGACACCTCACTAGAAAGGACTTTCCAGTTCTCACCAACTACTGATTTATTTTTGAAAATCAATCCACCTATCATATTGATCGAAATGTTGAAGATATCTTTCTCAGAAAAAAATGTATTTTTTGCAGTTGCAACTTCTTCTGGCCTGTCAGGCCAGAATAAGTTGGTAATCATCGACCTGTGCTCGCCGTTGACAGTGATTGTCTGGCCAAAGTATGTTCTCAAAAAAATAAGGATCGATTAGTTATGAAATAATATCGAATAATGAGCAATTCATTGCCGTAGCCAGGGGGGAGGACCAAGTGGGATTGATCCCTCCCAAAAGTTCTACAAGCAATGGCCATCCAAAAAAATTGGCTTGTTTGATTATCACAGGAGCCATGAGAATAACGCTTACCACGGCAATGGAATTGATTATTGATCTGTCCACTTTGGACCTGTACGTTAAGGAGGTTGCGTTAATGGTCATGTAACGATTGCACACGGCTGATATAAACCTCGAAGTAGGAATGGGTCAATTGAGGCTGAGCCTATGGCGAGAAGCGCTCACTGCGCAACCTCTGCTGGAGGCAACCAGTGATGAAATTGTACCCAGGGTTGTGGTTAATAAACCCTACAAAATACATAAAAAAGAACACAGAGTCAGATGCTACAAATGCAATACGCATATATACAGACGGCTCAAAAACCAAAGAAGGCTCAGGATGTGGAATCTTCTCCAGATCACTAAGCCTAAGGATTTACTGGATAATGGGAAAAATACCAGCATGGCTGGTATCTCAATTGCCACAAAATAAATAACCAGGAAAGGGATTTCTGGAGAAAAAATAACAATCTGCACTAATAGCAGACAAGCCCTATTAGCCTAGAACAAACAACGTGTTACCTCAGGCCTAGTACTTGCCACCAAGATTTAGCCAAAGCTTTGGTAGATAACATTATCCTGAGGTGGACGACAGGAGTAAAGGTAATCGCATTGCCGACTCTTTAGCCAAGGAAGCAGCTGGACTAAGAATTTTAGGACCCATAATTTTAGGACCCATTAGCACCTACGGCCTGATGACTTCGACAATTGCGGAACTAGCCAAACATTACACCCATGCTAAATCCCTGAAGAGATGGGATGAAATCAAAGGATGCAATTTTGCCAGAATCACTCTTAGCGACCCTGAAAAGCTGTCGCCGAAGAAATATCTAGCGATGACCAGGAAAAATCTACGCCTAACAGTAGGAATTCTGACTGGCCACTGTCAACTAAGAAAACACCTCCATAATATAGAGCTAGTAGACACACCTCTATGCAGGATGTATGAACAAAAAGATGAAACTGTCAGACATGTCCTATGCGAGTGTCAGGAGTTATCGTCAATAAGAGAGTGTGTGTTTGACGAGTCTTGGCCTATACCTGCCTATATAGAAGAGATGTTTCCTAGTGACCTATCCACCTTCCTGGAAAGGACAGAATCGGGAGTGACAGGATGTACAATGGATCACATGTGGCCTAAGTGCTGTGGTCCTACACTCACCCTCCCTACTTTACAGATACAGATACTATTGGAATTATAAAATCTGTTAGAAATTTTATCAAGTCCTTGGCAAAACGAACCAAGTGATTGAAAGAGAATATTGAAAAAACTTTCTCAAAATACAATGGAAAAACCTTACGGCAATGTGCGTACAAACTTTCAAAGATCCTGGCGACACTAACCTGTTTCCACATGTACCCCTGAAAGGACTTTCTTTTCTCTGAAACGCATCAAAAGTTATTTAAGAAACTCCACAAGCCAGATCGAAACTTCCTGTGACTAGGGATTGACGAGGTATTATTTTTGTGAGTTCTTAGAGCATACAGCAATTTCAATAGATACACTTTATGAAGGTGTGCGTTTTTTGGAAGTGGCAGTTTGTATCCAACCTACGACAAAACATTTATATATAACCTATGTGACAGGCATTGTTTCGTGTTACAAATCAAATCAAATCACTTTATTAATCCCGTAGAACTTAAAAAGTTATAGGATGGGTCAAATAGCATTTTGTATATATACATAAAATAATACTTAGAGTAAAATTAAACCAAACATACCAAACATGAAAAATTGTCATATGCATACAAAACATATCAACTTCATTCAACTCCAGCTTCATTAAATTAATGTGAGAGAGAAATAAAATTACGGAAGATTGAGAAATTCATCTAGGGTATGAAAATTATGTTCTAATAAAAACCTTTTAAGAGTGGTTTTGAAAACCTGAATTCTATCGGTAGTTTTCAACGAGTCGGGCAGTTTGTTATAAAGTTTTAGCCCCAAATAAGAAGGTGAGTTGGCGATTATATTATATTTGACGGGATTTATGTAAAAATAATTGCACTTTCTTGTATTTACATTATGGTAAGATGAAATGCGATCATATTTCGACCTATTGTTGTGAATGAATGCACACATTTCAAAAATGAAAATATCCGGGAAAGTTACAATTTTCAAATGTTTGTATGAATCCGTATAATCTTTTTTGGGAAATAAATAAATTTGGAGCCAATGAAGAGCTTCCCCAAAGACAAATGTCATATCTGATTCTAGATTCTATATGTGCACAGTAATAATTTACTATTCAGTGGTTAATATCGGCTTAAGATTTCGTATCAGATACGAAACTGAACTAGTTTCGATATCAGTTTATTACAATGACTCTTCCAGTTCAGACAATTATCTAGCGTGAGTCCCAAAAATGTACTTTCATCGGATAAAGAAAGTGTGTTTTCATGCTCATTGATTTTAATTCCTAGATTTGAACAGATTTTTTGCCTGTGATGAAACCGTACTAATGAAGTTTTCCGAGAGTTGAAATGAAGTGAGTTGGCGGCACACCATGAAAACAAATGATTTGACACCGTGTTACAATTTTCTTTCAAAATTGTGTCGTCTTTGTCCAAAATTAGAAGTGATGTGTCATCTGCATACTAACGCACGTATTCTCAGCAACCGCGGCCCCAACATCATTACAATAATAAAAAGCTTGTAATCCATGTCAGTGCATTATCTTTCACACTTTACACCACATAATGGTATAGCCATCGAATGCCCTGCTGAGATCAAAAAATATTCCAACAGGGCATTCACCAGCCTCGATGAACTCCAAGATTTTTGAGTAAAAAGCTGTCACAGCAGTAATGGTGGACTATTGGATTTAAAACCATGTTGAATCAGTAGTGAATCAGTTTCATGGGTAATGTTGCATTTTTATTTCCTATTGTCTTCAGATATACAATAACTTACCTATTTGAAAATTGAAATCGGTAATTACGAAAATACTTCTTTTTTTGTGAATTTCATCTAAGGTCATTATCATTAGTTGCAAGCTGATGCAACAAAATAAATTCAAGTGGTTTCCTAAACTCATTTGATACGGCTGGTTTGTTTTACGTAGTGAATCACTCACAAGGGAGAGGTCGCATTTCTATTTTGTATTGTCTTTAAATGAGAACTTCCAAATTAAAATTGATAATTGCGAATATACTTTTATTTAAATGAATTTTATCAAAGGTCATTATTATTAGTTACAAGCTGATAAAAGCGATACCGCCAGTAGTTTATTTTACGTAGTGAATGTAGTAATTTCAAACATACTTTATTTTGAGTGAATTATCAAATGTTATTACAAGAAGATACGACACTATGTCAGTTGTTAATTTAGTTTTTTCGTCAAAAAAAATGAGGTGGAAGAACAAGAATAAACAATACACATCAGAGGTTTCTTGCTTTAGAATTAGTTGGAAACTTTCTTAACTATAGATACCAATGAAATGAGTGTAGGTAAATGGTCAAGTGCAGAAAGAAGATGTGACGAATTCAAGATAAAATTCCGAAAATTCTACATTCTGAAGAATTGATCAATACTTTTAATGAAACAATCAAGTCATCATCACGATCAATTCATTATTCACACTACAATCTCTCGAAAAATGAGGATTCCGTAGAACTCCCGAAAAACATTTTAATTTTCTCGACAGGAGAATCCATCTAAATTATTCCCAACTATTACTGTCGTCGCAAAGTGATTTCATTAAAAAGATAAGTTGAAGACATAAAAATTCCTGTGAATACGGAATTTAAATTACCGTCTAGGAAATCAATGAAGATCGAAAGGAAATTGCCAATAAAGTCACTTTATTTAGCCGAGGTAAAAGCTTTCGTCCTTCATCTTCTATTCAAATAAGGTTTGTGGAACCTCTTAATATTTGGTGCAGAATGGAATAATTTATCCAAATCCTCGAGTGGAGAGCAAAGAAATGAAAATGCACGATCGAGAAACATGTGTAATGTAAATCCGAACAGCGACTTCTTGAAGTGGATCGTGAATAATTCTATTAAAACGGATTCGATGGGATAAAATATAGATCGGCGTGTTAGAATTCGATATATTACCTCTGGTAATTGAGACGTAGAGACAGGTCCCTGGCGAAGTTTACAGAAACCACACAGCGTATTTTACCACAATCCAATTCTGGAACTGCATAAACCAGGACTACCAATTAGAGAGATACATAGCTCACATGGATAGAGCACCGTGCGTCCTTATCTTTCTGATTCGATACTAGTAATGGCAAATTCTCTATAGGGTGGTTGATTGAATCGCGGAGTTTCGAAAGGGAGTAATTCGATCACAAATTAATAATTTTCTCAGGCGCATATGTCGAATTGAAATATATACAAATTAGGTATGAGTTTGATGTAGGTTAGGTTAGGTTAGGTCCAAAGTGAGTGGGTCTATTCGACCCTCCACCGCAACCCGCAAGCGTTTATTGTGGCTCACACCTATTCACACTCGACCAAATGAACCCAGCTTCTTAACGAAGCCATTACAATTAGTTTCTATGGTGAGTGGTCTTTCAGGTCAGATCTCCAAAAACCTTATTGGGTCCCCAGCGGGGCAGGCACAACGTATGTGATCTGATGGTTCATCATTTTTTTAACAGAAGCGACATACACTGTCTTCTGACAGTCCGAGTCTCTGCATATGATGATTCAAATGACAGTGACCAGTAAGGAGGCCTCTTAGACATTGTAGTTAATCCCTACTGTAGTCCAACAACTGTTTGGTATCAAGCTTCGAAGGGTGAATAAACGCCTTGGAGTGAGCCAATCCTGGAATATTCTGCCATAAATCTTCTT
>NW_019295833.1:0-15364 GCF_000500325.1 Leptinotarsa decemlineata
TACCAAAAATCCAGAAAAATCCAATTTCAACCTACTCAAATATCCAAACACCCCATATATACCGATTTCCTCAAATTACCCCTCTGAATTATGTTCTCCATAGTACTTATCAAAGCAATTACACAATATTCTTCATTGGTTAAAACAAAAAAAGTTCAATGTCAGGAAGCTTTTAGACAGTTTTACAGCGGTTAAATGCACTCGTCCTAGGGACTCGTGGTTTTATCATGCTGTTTACTCGATTGGTATTGCTCAAAAATAACAATGTTTGAGATTGAATAAATTTACATTCATCTGAGGAAATTTTCAAGTCGAGTGGTATTAGTAAAGATCATTTCCTGAAATATTCAGCTGAATATATCAATATAAGAAAATAATCAATTTTCAAATAAAATAAATGTTATTACCTGAATAACAAGTAATTCCAGTAACAACATTTGTTTAAAAGTATAATGTTCGAATATATAAATAGAGTACGTAAATGACTGAAGTTGTATTTATCAACAGTAACCGACCTACCTAACGAAGCTGGAGGCGTCACCAATACAAGTCATATTCTTTTCAATTTCATTGAAATTCAGAATAACGTCTGCAATCGAATTAAAAATGCCTCAATATACGAATAAGTTTTCATTACGATCTTGTTATTTATTTATATATAAAATGTTGCTATTCAAGGTGGAGTTTGAATTGAAGGATTGTTGTCTTATTTTCGTGAGGTTATGTGAATCAGTGAAGGTCATTCATTTTTCATTTTGTCTCTTGTATATGTTCATTGTATTGGTAAGTTTTATTTTATTTACATATTCATTTGGGCTGTCAAATATGATTAAAACAATTATTACTCCTAGATGATGATTTCATGGCAGGCAGTTTTATCGCTGTCAAGTTTATCGTTTTATTTCTGTTGGGAAGAAGCATTTTATTGCTGTAAAAACTATGTTTTTGTGGCCCCTAGCCTTCAATTTTTTCAGTCTGAAGAAAATAATCCTATCAATATACACTCAAGTCGATATAAACCTATTAAACTTGGTGCATTCGTGTAAACCTTTATAATCTCATCTAAAAAGTCTATTGGAGAGTCATGATTATTAAAAGAGTTGTTTTGTTGAAAATGACTTTTCTAATTTTAAAAAAAGTATTTATTTTTGATAGACAACCAGTTTTGCTTTCCTCCATCTCCATGCATGCATGCAGAATAAAGAATACAAAAAGGGAAACATATTATAAACCCCTTAAGAATTCATTCATTAAGGAGTGCCATTCTTTTATCAAAGTTTTGTTCACGTGTGGGGATATGAGAAGATATTTGTCTCATATAATATCTGAAATAAATGTATCTAGATAATCAAGACAGTTCCCTATACATTGTTTGTCTGATATTTAGTTTTTCGTCATTAATTTGAAGTGTTTACCTATATATTGACGGAAATGTAGTTCAACGAAACATGTTTTTTTCTGGTTGGAAAATCTATGTTTTTTGCTACTTAAGATCTGTCTGATTTACCCATTTCTTTAAAATCTCTGGAAAATACTGAAGCCTCATGTACTTGAAAAATAAATAATTAATATAACAAGTCTTTCAGCTTCTCTTCAAATCAGAATTCTCAAAAAAGAGTGTTGTAGAATTTCAACGCTTTCTTTTCATACTACTTGATTGTTTTTTCCCTCCATATTTATCATGACACCCATTCCAACAATATTTTTTTCTATACTAGTTTGTACTTTGTTAGGTGTCATATTCTTTTGGACATAATTCGTGTTACCCATAAATTGATTACCTCCTGGAACCAGGGTATCACATTCACATTAAATATGATAAGCTATCAATGTTGTGTTACCTGCATCTAAGACCTTCACTATACAGGCTGATTTTATTCGGGTATTCCATAACACTGACAATAAGACTCTGTTGTTGCTTGTGTCACTACCGTTTCCACAATAGTGGTTGTGTGTACAAATATTCATCTGAATATATACAGTCTTTCTATCTGTAACTTGTGAGGTTGATCTTTCTTACCCTTGGTGTCTAAAAGATCCATTCCCGCAACCTATTTTTGTATAGGGCTTGAATATATCAAAAAAAGCAGCTGAAACAGTTTTCTTGTTCTTGTAAGTGTATTCAACTTTTTCCGTGAGATGGCACAAAGCCATTTTGATTAACATACCTGATCTGGTGGCATTAATCACTCTCTATATTTCAAGTATATATCAAGGAACCAAATTTCTGAGTATTCATATGAAACAGTTTTCAAAGTAGGAGGTCCAGTAGTACTGAATAAATACCATCTGGTTCTAGAAACTTTTTTGGATGAAATGAGTTTACGGACCATTTACTTTTTTACAAAACTACCACTTTCATTGCAACCAGCCAATCTCACTTGACACCATTTTGGAGGTGTCTTAATTTCAATTCATCCAGGAATCTGGCAAGATATGCTCCTAGAAGAACTCCCTTATATAGTCTCTCCTCGTGTCTTTGTGTATTCTCCAGTATTTATGTTTAGATATTTATTGAGTTGTGAGAAACAGATTTGAAATATATAACTCAAAAGAAGAGATAAATATTGTTTTAAAAAATGTACTGAAAATGACAAAATTAAAGATAATCCTTAGATATGAAGGAATAATTGATTGGATTGAAGAAATGTAAAACTATTATTCAGTCATAAAAAATATTGTCTTCAAAAAATTGTACCTGACAAGTTATTTTTCACAATACAGTGTCTACTCAAAACTATTATCCAAGCAGATTGATCAGATTTGAGTATTGACTTCATAGAAATATTTAGAATACAGGGCATTATTTACTTTCGATCCTGAATCTTTTTTAATGAAATCACTGATAAACCTTCCAACACTGATAACCTTTTTCAGATCCACTCCTGTTTCCATACCCATCCCATGCAACATATACAAAAGATCTTCTGTAGCGACATTACCAGTGGCTCCTTTAGCATAAGGGCAGCCACCTAAACCAGATACTGCGGAGTCTACAACTCTGATTCCAAGTTCAAGAGCACTGCAGATATTAACTAGAGCTTGACCGTAGGTGTCATGGCAGTGAAGAGCTAACTTATCAGGACTGGTTATCTTCAGTACGTCCTTTAACATCTTTTCAACAGTTGTCTTTGTACCCACACCTATTGTGTCTCCAAGGGATATCTCATAGCAACCATAAGAGAGGAGCGCTTCTGCAACTTTAGTAACTAATGATGGATGAACATCTCCATCATAGGGGCACCCTACTACACACGATACATAACCTCGAACTTTGATATCAGCAGACTTTGCCATTTCAATAACATCTCTTATTCTGTTCAAAGCTTCTTGGGTTGAGCAGTTTGTATTTTTTCTTGAAAATCCCTCGGAAGCTGATGCAAACACAGCTATTTCTTTGACTCCAGCTTTCAACTGAAAATTAATCCAGACAAGGTCAAAACAAAATTGGTTTACTGAATTACTCACTGCAGATTTCATCCCTTTAATGTTAGGCACTAAAACTGTGTGAGATATGCCTTCTTTTTTTGTAATTTTTGTGTAGACCTCTGCATTGTCCCCCATTTGAGGCACCCATTTCGGACTTACAAAACTGGAAAAAAACCCAGATAATCAGTTTGAACTATGATAATCCTCACTGGAAAATTTGAACCTGGTAACTTCAATGGTTTTTAGTCCTGTTTCAGTAAGCTTATTTATGAACTGAATTTTTATGTCAGTTGGCACGTGAACAGATTCGTTTTGTAAACCGTCTCTAGGGCCCACCTCTACTATACGGACATGGGAATGTTTCTGAAAGATGAAATATATTAAATTTGTAATATATAACCTCACTGCTCACTCACTCGACCAGACTGTTTGAAATTTGAAAATAAGTTCCTTGATAAACTGTGTAATCTTAGTGAAAACGCCATGGCACACATAAGTGTGGTTAGGTTCGACCTAAAACTGCAAATTAATGATTTGAAAAATAATTAAACAAAACCCATTTTATATTAATTTTTTGTCATTAGTGGTTGCATATATGTGTCTATGACGAAAAAGCAAAAAACACTAATTGCCCCTGCACAGCGCTTACACTACTCTTTCACGTCTTGACGGCAATTGACCCAATAGTACCTCTCGCGTACTCTATTACTCTATTCACTCCAAAATGCCCTCCAGTGTTACCATCGTGGAGCTGTTCGAGTATATTCGGGATACACGTCTTTGGAAAGATCATCTGGAATTTGTGGGTTCTTCCATCCGGGCTTCCCCATTTTCGAGATGCTGGTCATTTCGAATGCACATTCCCATTGAAGCCAGTAACCCTTTTCCTGCTGGTCGTCCTTGGAAATCGCTTGCCTTTCCGGCCTCACTATTTTATCAATCCGTTCTCGTACAGTTTTCAAGACCGGATCCTCCTTCTGCGTTACGATGACATCTTGCCTCGTCATGAAGGAAGTCTCCAAGGAGACTGTTAACGACCGTACCATACCATGGTCAGGTGGTACCTCAAATATTCTGTCCGTATCCCTGGACAAGGGACACTTAACAGGTTGTTACCCTCTAGGTCATAGAAAACTCGAACCGGCGGGAGGTAGGGGAGCGTATCTCCCTATCAGAGCTATCCATAAAGGAATCTCTGCCCGCTACCTTGTCAAGCCCGGTGAAAAGTTTTTCTTCTCGTAACTGGGTATCCTTATCCTCTGTGTGTTGACAAAATTGGCATCGGGATGGCTGTCTGCATTTATGTGACTTCTTCCTTTCCGATGTTGAATTTCAAAACCATAAGTTTGCAACTTTTTTGATCCACCTGGCTGTTCGTCCTTCTGGGATTTTGAAGTTTAAGAGCCACCAAAGTGCTGAGTAGTCTGACCTGATCAAGAATTTTCGGCCATATAAAAAGGAATGGCAGTAATTCACCCCTTTGACAACTGCGAGAAGCTCTTTTCTCGTGACGCAGTAGTTTCTTTCTAATGCTCCCAATGACTAAGTAGAATAGCTAATGACAACTTCCCTTTCTTCTTGTACCTGAGTGAGTCCTGCTCCTATTCCACGTTGGGATGCATCCGTGTCAAGTATAAACAAGCCCTCCTCCTTTGGGTATGCCAAGATAGGTGCGCTGGTCAAATGCCTCTTCAGTGTTGAGAACCATCTGCATTCAGCCAAGATGTTCAGGGTGTCATCTATTCTAAGGAGAAGGTTACTGTTCTTTCCGCTGAAATCATCAAGTCTCCTGTAGTCTACGCAAAATCTCGTCGATCCATCTTTCTTAGTCACCAACACAACAGGTGACGACCAGCGGCTGTTTGATGACTCGATTACTCCTTTCTCCAACATGTCCTTAACACTGGATGCAGCTTCGTCTTACTTTGCGAAGGGAAGTTGTCTCAGTGGTTGGGTATGGGCTTGGTATCACCAGTATCGATCCGATGTTGAACTAAATCCGTTAGTATGTGTTTTCAGCCGGTTCTAAGTCTCCCCCCACCACTATGACGTCATTAATTACAAGTGGTGGGTGACCTTGAACGATATGTCTGGTCAAGAGCTTATTTATATGAGACGAGAGAATATACATATTGTTGCGAGAGATTTGTCTAGAAGAGCTTGGAATTGAAATCAAAAAATAATTCTCAACATAATAATAATAAAATGAAATGAAGAACAATGCCCCAACCATCGCATTGTCCAATGTGTACCAAACCGATTGAATGTACACTCTTTTTTTTCATTTCATTTTTGTTTTTTTTTTTCAATTATTTATTATAGCAATATATACAAATTAACCTAAAACCATTGAAACAAAAAAAAATTAACCTAATCTACTTCAACTCATCGAAGAGGTTGCCGAAGGAAAGAAGTAACTTGGACATTCTCCCCTTCATACGTTTGAATCGAGCATACCTCCCATTATATCGCTCGGCTTCTAACCGCTGACTCTCAGCAAAAAGTTGAGATTTCCGGGCAAATTCTGCATCTTGCATAGCAATGTCAGCTCGTTGCCTGGCCAAATCTCTTCTTGGCGAAGCTGATTTTCCGCCTTAGCAGTCTCACTCTGCTGGCAGGCAAGTTTCGCAGCATCGTACTTCCTCTTGAGAAATATGGACATGTGCTCAAATCGAACGTCCTCCTCTTCTGAAGAGTCAACCCCTTCGATGAGTGCGACGGTGGGAGCATTCTGTACAGTAGCGGCTGCTGCAGGAAGTGGTGGTCCAGCCGCTATGACACTGGAGGCTGCAGCAGGTGGAGTCGGTATGTCGGAGGGTGGTCTTTTGCTAACAGGCCATTTTCCAGCTCTTTGGATGGTTTCATCGCAAACCTTGCGATACTTCACAATGACACCAACCTTAGCTTTTCGCGCTCGTTTAACAGACTGCCGCTTGCTCGACAAGGGTTTTTCGAAGAACTCATCCTCACTGTCGATATTCTCCAAAATAATTTCCTTCTTTTTTGGTTTGGAAGCACTTTCCTCAACTCCACCTGCGCGTTTCTGCACCTTCGCCTTAGTCATCACCACCTCCTGGGATGGCACCCTTGCCTCCACCTCCTGGGTTGTGGCCACTACCTTCTCCGGTTTTGTGCTTGTGGTTGGATTTCCTTCGCTCCGAATCTGGGAGAGCACTCTCGGCATACCTCCTCTCTTAGGATACTCATCACATACTCGAAGGTTAGATCTGGAAGGTCACCCTCGGCAGTCATGACACCCTCCACAGGATCCGGCATGATGCTGTCGATGACAGCGTTCATCTCGAAATTAGAGAAATCCATATCTGAAACATGTAGAAAACATACAATTAGACAAAATCATGAATTTGATATTGTTAAATTACCTAGTGGTGGTTGTTTTGCAAATTGTAATGTACAAAAAATACTAAATCGACACTGGTCTGAGAACGGGCGATGGAACTGGTCGGCTAGCAGCTGAAAGTCAAACTGAAGATATTCTGAACGGAGGCCTGTTTTAAATACTCCAGCCAGCCCCCACCCTCTCACTCTCTAACTAGTCCAACCTACTATCCCTCTTTCACCTCTTATTCATTCTTTCTCTGCATCTAATTGTGTATTTTATTGGGTGGGCAAAAATGAAATAATCCGTGCGTATGTGTTGTTTCCTGCTTTCGGCAAAAAAGTGTTGCCCATCTTTACACTTGGCTACACCGCGCTGATGAGGCCAATAGCCAGAAACACGTGTCCGCGGTTTGCCCCCCTTTTTTGGAGTATTGTGTCCACTAATTGTTTCATTTTTGATCTGTATATCATACACACTCGATACAATCTCTCTCTGTGTTAATTCGATATGTATAGTATGTATCAGTTTATTTCACATAATACATAGCATTCTATTTATTGTCACACAATACAATGATATATTAAATTTTTAACACCTGGATCGATATCTATACCTGGATACCACAATAATGGTCTGTCCTTTGACCACCGCTCAGGATGTTTCTTCTCCAACGTAGCAACCCTTTTTTCCAATGCCTTATATTTTTGTGTCATTGCAGTAGTAGCGTCGGATATTTTTATTTCAACATCACTTTTTAGATTGTTGTATTTGCGAGTCGATGTCATTCTCGCTTCAGCTATCTTATCATCAAATGATTGACGAGCTTCACGTCCTACATTACCTATTGTAGATTTTATTGCAGCTTGGAGAGCCAGAAGAATGAGTTCCTTAGTTTCTTTGATTTTTTCTTCAAGATATGATACAGTTACACCATCACTATTTTCCTTTGGTTCTCCTGTATTTTTCAATATTTTCCTTTGCATATCATATTGACCATGTGATGTGAATTTAAACCCAATACCTGGTGGGCCCCGAACAATGCAACCCCCCCCCCAATTTCTTTTTCAATCAAATTTATCAATTGTTTTGGACACAATACCCACAGAACAATACTTTCCATACTGATCATTCTTCAACCATGATTGACAGCTTGCTGTAAGTTTCTATAGTGAACAATATATTTTCTTTCATCATTCAAATTCGGAATTAATTTGGGGACTTTAGATTTTGCACATGGAGGTATCAAACGTTCGACTAAGAATGGAAAATCAGAATGTTTATCATGAAGTTCTTGAGGATAATGAATATCCACTTCCAGTACGTATCCATAAGGACTATCAGCATCCACATTCATTATATCAAGATTGAGAATTTCATGAGGTGTTAACCATGAAAATTTACCTGTTGGTAATGGTTGTGACATGCTGTGACCATATAGATTTGTTGCATCCAAGTATGAAAAGAATGACGATGGTTATTTTGGATTAAAATTTGGTAAAAATTTATTGTTTGCTTTATGTTTCCTCTCACTACATTGACTAATTCCACCACGTATACCTTTTTGGAAAAAGTGAACCATATCAATGTCAGTTAGTAATTCCAATTCAATATTCGCATATTTCAACATGGAATCCTAAGATAATCCAGGTGAGGTGAAGTATTGTGCCGGATCCAGTTTATATTTATCAACAGATATATTTCTAGTTTTCAAAAATGTCACATAAGTAGCACATCGGATTTTAAATATAAATCAGAGTATTCACCCAAATTCTGGTACTCGAACAACTCGAATGAGTTTGTCATAAAATTGATTTTTAGTTGGAAGTCTTGGATGATTCAGTTTGTCGAAGTCATCAACAAAGCTATAGGGAAATACACCGTTCTTCCTCATCGAATTGAATTTTTCAATTTGTGGGAAGTGTTTGCGCATATCAATACACTGATCAGATATTAAATTTGCACCTAAATTCTCTAAAGATCTGGACATGCTGAAACTATCAATGAATCTTATCTTCAAATAACTCTTCTTCAACCTACCATCTTTATCCGTATAGGAGTGTGTAAAGAGATGTTTTGTGAAAGATATATATTTCTCTTTAGTTTGTGAGATGACATCCATTTTATCTTTGTTCTTATACAATTCCTTTATGAATAAGTGACAATCATATCCACTCAGATTGTGAAAAATGATGAATGAACAGCAGGGGACCTTTTTTTCTGTGAGATGACAATGATCCTCCACTTTAACTTCGCCGTCACCAAATGGTTTAGAGCAAATGCCACAATTTGTGGCAGAAGCAAACTGTTCCTCAGGAGTTTGTGCATCCATTGGAATAGGATACCTGAGATAATTTTGATAAATATTTTTCAAATCATCTTCAATTTTGCTAAAAAACTTTTGGGCTGCATCCACACCCCTATACGATACACATTTTGACAAATCATCATTGTATGAACATTTAATCAAATAAGCAAATGAATAAAGGCTCATGTTTGAATGTCTTAATTGAGTACGAGTGTTCAGGATTTGGTTTGGTGGTTTGAATCAGCTTGAGTACTGATTCAAAATCAGCATATACTACAAATGGTACCTTCATTTGTTTCTCAAAGTTTTCAAAAGTTAGTATATTTTCAGGCACCATTTTCCCATATTTATTGATTTTGAAATTGGTTGATGGTATTGTAGTACTCGAGTGATCACAATCATTCATCTTATGACGTAATAGTAATCGCTCATGAGAAAAATATAATAAACATCCTTCACAAAAATATTTTTTATGTTTATGGGCTGATAGTTGACTCGAAACTAATCTTGAAAGATTTAATCCAATAATAGTGACTATTACCGAAATCATCTGTGATAAGTAACAAATTGACATGTCTCCTAAGTCTTCTCTGAGAGTAACGCAATGGCCCAACTATTTCATACATTATTTTACTCTTCCTTCACCTTAATATCCTTCACCTTAACCGGAAAATTCATACCTGTTACATCTATGACAGTATTGAAATGTGGATATGATGAAACTTCTGACGTTCTGTCGACTGCAGGATATAGTGCTGAAGTGATAGCCCATGCAAAACAATGTTTATCTTCATTACGAAGATTAACCATGGCTCTCCTCCGCTCGATACATTCAGGCAGCTTCACATATGAACATCCACTGAGTGGGCTGTATTTATTGATGTTCACCCCAAAGAACATGACTTTTTCACAAGTCCAACCTTGAATACAAATCAAAATACTAATACATCCAATTCAAACTTGATAGAAATGCTTACCTGAATTACGTTCCTGGAATTCAGTAGTTTGAGCGATAATGCCATTTCGAAATTCATCAAATAAGGAATTCAAATCAGTAGATTGGTCAGCTGTTCTATTCTGAGAGTTGAATGATTTGGTATCCTTCAGGTCTTGCGTTTGGAGAATATAATCCCGAATACTTCCATATTCACTTTGATGCTTTTGTGAATCCTGATGGCTGATTCCAATAATTCAATAACTTTCTGCCTGATTTCATTAAAGAATAACATGTAATCGGTGGAAACAATGGAACTCTGCATGCATTATTCTTATGCTGTAGGCTTCTATTGTGAGAATTCACTTGAGTCAATGGAATCGTCACATTACAACAATTACATGTGTACATAGGTATTGCAGCGTCATCTAATCTCACTCGTTTCACTAATGGACCTTCTTTGCAACACTGGAGCTGATGACGACGAAGGTTATCACTACGAGGGAAAGATTTACCACTATCACAGGAATACATCTTTCGAAATGCTCTCACAAAATCACTAGATGTCAGCTGATATTGAGATCCTCTACCTCTTATCAAACACTATTTAACTCACTCACGAACAATTTCTAACTGATGCAGATATCTTCTTCTGATGATTCCATATGAAAATAATCATTTTTTATATAGTGGATAGCGAGCCACCTCCCACCACAATCTGTGCAATTGCACGCACATCGCTAGTAGGGTATGAACAATCCCCACCATTCCAAATCGATGAGGTCAGAGGCGACCCTCCCACCAACAATCCCAACTCGATGCGCCTACAGAAGGCTATACGAGCATGTCAGTGGTCGTTGGAACTTCACGGAGTGTAGACGTGCGTACTCTCTGTCTCGAGAGTCCCACTAGAGCCGACGTCACAGGCGACCACTCTCGATGCGCTGACAGCAGGCGAAAGCATTTTTCGTGACTGGAACTTCGTGGAGTGCAAATGTGAGATGATTGTGTTGGTGAATAGTGGGATGGCTGGAGTCGTGGATGTGCTATGCAAACTAGTTCGTACGTCATAGTGGTGGGGGAGGGACCGATGAGCTTACAGAGAGCAGTGTGGGTATTAATTCGTGGCTGGATCTTCGTGGGGTGCAGATGTGTGGTGTAGTGCTCGTGTTGGTGAATAGTAGATGGCTGGTACTCTATGCAAACTAGTTTGTACAGACTATACATGAAGGGTTATGACCACTATTTACCGTGTATGCAATATTTTCCTCAATAAAGGATATATTTACTGTGCAAATTCTAATGTATACTTTGTACGAGAAAGTTTGTACTTCCCATTAAAGATAATCTGACCCAAGGTCAAACTATCATGATGCCCCCCCTAACCCCCACCCCCCTAATTTTTTTGAATTTTTTTTTCTGCACCAGACGTATCGTTCAAGGTCACCCACCACTTGTCATTAATTACGTCATAGTGGTGGGAAAAGGCTTAGAACCGGCTCAAAACACATACTTCCTTTCGACCGATGATTTTTCCATTCATAGACTCTCTGATGGACCTTGAGTTCTCACCTTCAGTTGAGCTTGGTAGACTTGTTGGTCCATACCTGACCTCCAAAGCTGATACAACTGCTTCATAATTCTTCTGCCTATTGACTGGAATATTTTGCATAATTTCGAAGGCTTTTCCTCGTAGTGCCAGTATGAGAGCTGTTGCTTTCTCCTCATTTCTCCACCCATTATTTTCCGTAGCGGCCTCAAATTGTCTGCGATTAATTGACCATGAAGATTCACCATCAAAGATTAGAGTTTTAATAAAACTATTGCTGGAAGAGACAGATGTTGTTTCCGTTTTGCATTTTTTCACAGCTATCCTCTTCGACTCCAGTAATTCTTTCTGAAGTTCCCCGAAAACCTCTTCAAACGTTTTCTCGACTCCTTCAACCTTCTTTTCAAATTTCCTTTCAACTCCTTCAAGCTCCTCTTCAAATTTCCTTCCGACTCCTTCAAGCTCTTCTTCAAATTTCCTTTCAATTCCCTCAAACTTCTCATTGACTGCTTTTTTCAATATCTCCTTTGTTTCCTGAAATACTTTTTGGAATTTTTCCTGAATAAACTCCTGTACCTCGCCTTTACTCACTTGAGTAGTTTTTACATCTTCAAATAAATGAAGGTACATCTCATTGCCTTTTTCTTGTTTCTCCTGAATATTTACCAGCAAGTCTCTGTTTTTTTCTTGTTTTTCCTGAATATTCACCAGCAGGTCTCTGTCATTTTTCTGATTTTTCTGAATTCCTTGTAGTAATTCACGGTCTTCATTTCGACGTAATCGTTCTTTTTCCTTCTTCGTTCATTTTCCTCTCTTCTGCAATCATCTTCCTCTCCTCTGTGTTCATCTTCTTTCATTCTGCGATTTTCATTCTCATTTCGTTTCATTTCTTCCATCTCGTCGTAATCGACACTCCTTGTTTTCACCATAAACAGAAAATTTTCAGTCAATTATTCTACTTCCGACACCAAATGTTACGTTTTCCTTGTGGGTTTAATAATAATTGACTACACTGTATAATACTCAAACTTAATTTTATTTCACTATTAATACAACTAAAAATGTCTATCGCCTTATTAGATCGATATGCTCGTAGGTAGCGTTTATATATCGCAATCGAAGGTGATAGAAAATTCTCCGGAAATCTATCGAAGCGGTGCGACCATCGAACAGCCGCGATACGTCGCCACTATAGGTTAATAGACTGACACCTATCAGAAAACAACTTCTCCAGTGAGTAATACTACGAAAGGCGTTGGATTATATCCGACAGGTGTCAGTGCAGGATTCTTCATCGAAGTTATTCCTGCATATGCTGTTGGCGATACAACTGCCGCAATATATTTTCTATTATTAGAGCAGACCGGTTACTGGCTGTTTGGCCATTCGTCAGTGCAAGGTGCAAGATAATTTGAAATCGAATTCCTTCAGAGTATCATTCCTCGAACTAGGCTGAAGCGAACATTAAACGATAGGTTTGTCATCGTCCCATCTGCCTGTGAACGAGGTAAACAACCGCATATCCGAAATTTGACCAATTCCTCGTATAAGGAAAGAAAACTTTTCACATATGCTGAGTGGGCATACTTGAAGACTGGCTATAAATCAATTCGTTTCAGACTGTTTGGCCACTCGTCAGTGCAAGATAGTGTCTATCATCAACATAAAGTCGATGATTTCCGATAATTGAAAATCGTATGTTTGTTGTCCGCTTCATCCTAGTTCAAGGAATGATATTCTGAAGAAATTCGATTTTCATGAGTGATTATTTCTGACGTCAAAGCGTCTTATGGCTACCACTCCTAGGCCAGGATTTCATAAACCATCTTTCAGTCTGGAATCAGCACTCAACATGAAACATTCATTTTGTGTTTTTGGTGTAGGCAATTCCCTCACACTTATATCAGCATCTTTGTATTGTGGTAATTCTTCGAGATACTGTAGGATCTTTCCTTCAGTTATATGCCTTTTAATTCTGTTTAAATATAACCAGACTTTTATCTGTGTATCGAAACCTTCGGTGTTTTTTTTTGAACCTTGGGAGCTGTCTAATTTGTCCATTTAGTCCAAGTCTCCAGGAAACACTACAGCCTCTTGGGCGTATTGCGTTTGTTCTCCCATCTTCTCATGACACCCATTCCATCAGTCTCGTTCCCTGTACTAGTTTGTACAGGTTCCGTGTTGGATGTTCGTCATATTCTTCTGGACGTAATTTCATACGTAGATATATTGCCTGCCTCCTGTGATTCAGTGCCTCACATGACAATGGCCGGTTAGTAACCCTGTAATTATTCTGAGCCGNCATAGCCCGTAACTTCATCACAGTACGCAAGCCCTCCCACCACGTCAAGGTGGTGTGGGTACTAACAACACCCCTCGGTGTTGTTGGTACCCACAGTTTTTTTGTGAACTCGGCTGTTTTTCCTGGGCTTTTTTTTCACTTCTGTAAATTCTCCAGATTCAACTCTACCGCCCATTTCGTCATCCTTATTTATATTAATTATATCGTTCATAAGTTCTTGTTGATAATGTATTTCTTTTTCAAGTTGCTTTGGTGTGGAATAATTCATGGTTCGTTTACTTGAGCTGGACTCAGTGTTGATTGGCCAAACATTCACTTGATTTGCAGTTTTTTGTTGAGAATTAGTTTCTGTTTTCATTTCTGACTGGCATACTGTTTTTAATTGTAGCATCATTGCATGTTTTTGTGGGTATATCTGTATCTGTAGAGTAGGGAAGGTAAGTGTAAGTCCACAGCAGTTAGGCCACATGTGACCCACACTCTCTTATTGACGATAACTCCGGGCACTCGTATAGAACATGCCTGACAGTCTCATCTTCCTGTTCACACATCCTGCATAGAAATGTGTCCCATAGCCCCATATTATGGAGGAGTTTCCTTAGTTGACAGTGGCCAGTCAGAAATCGTACTGTTAAGCGTAGATTTTTCCTGGTCATCGCCAGATATTTTTCTTCGGCGCCAGCTTCCCAGGGTCGCCCAGGGTGATCCTGGCAAGACTGCATCCTTTGATTCCATCCCATCTCTTTAGGGATTGAGCATGGGTGTTACATTTGGCTAGTTCCGCAATTGTCGAAGTCATCAGGCCGTAGGTGCCACTGGGTCCTAAAATTCTTAGTCCAGCCGCTTCCTTGGCTAAAGAGTCGGCAATGCAATTACCTTTACTCCTGTCGTGCCCTTTAACCCACCTCAGGATAATGTTATTATCTACCGAGGCTTTGGCTAAATCTTGGTGGCACTCTAGTACTAGCCCAAGTGAATCCCAGATAAGATATGGAATACCATTTTGGGGAACATGCAGTGTAGGTAACCCTTCTCTCATCTGTGTTGAAATTACAGAAAAGGGCAGTGAAGATGTCTCTGTAAAGTCACACCTAGGGAATCATGCAGAAATTATTTTGCGGCCAATAAGATTTTAACCGTCGTTGTACTGTTCATTCCTGAAACTGTATGTTTGGTGCGCAAACATAAAACAGAGTTTGACTTTGTTTCTTCCCCTTATGCTACTCGTAATATCATATTTAATATAAGACTTCCTATACCTACCTCAACATTAATCAAGGATTCCATTTTTTATAATGGTGGAAAATTATTCAATCACTCACCAGTTGATAAAAGGTCTCCAAATCTGACCAACGTACAATTCAAGAAAGCAGTTAGAAATTTCCTAGCTGATAGACGCTATTATAGCTTGCAAGAGAGTAGGAGATTTGAGCCGGTTCTAAGCCTCCCCCCACCACTATGACGTATTAATTGCTTTTTTATTGGTTGTTGTTTGGTGAAGT
>NW_019295834.1:0-15215 GCF_000500325.1 Leptinotarsa decemlineata
GCACTTGGTGTTATGAGAGTTTACTTGATTTTGAGATTTACTGGTGTGTAATTTTTCTGCGTATCAGTAGAATGGCTTCAGTTTTATAGGGAGACAAGATCAAGTTCATTTTTTTCAACCATTCTTAGCTAGAAATCGAATCCAAGCATAACGCATATATGATTCAACACCAGATAGCCCTGTTTCGACCCGCCATAGCCCTCATATGCATTGCTAGAATCAACTGTAATTGAAAAACAAGCTATAGTAAAGAAGCGGGTTTACATCTCTGCACCGGCGAGAGTGGAGTTGACAGACCGGTTTTGGGCTGTTTGGCCACTCGTAAGTGCAAAGTAGTGCCTATCATGAACATAAAGTCGAGTGGCCAAATAGCCCGAAACCGGTCTGTAAACTGTGAACCGTAATGTCATACGGCATTACACCTTTTCTTGTCAAAATCTGTTGATCATTCGAGAGGTTGGAGAACTGTGATATGATATGTTACCTGAAATACTTTTAGTGAAGGAGATATACTTTTCCTTTGTTATCGGCCAAACGGCGACACTTCCATTGAGATCCAATGCAATATTTTCTATAACAAAATGTGCATCATATCCTGATAAGTTATGAAACACGATGGGAATTGTTTGATCATCTTGATAGTTTATATTGCACTCATTGTGTGATGGTCCTCGATAATTATTTTTAGGTATTAGATGATTATGGTCGCGTACTTTTTCGTCTGATATAGTGAATGGTTTGTCACATATATGACAATGAATTGCTACCCTGCAATCTGTTTCCTGGCTGGCTGATATATCTGTATCGAATGGATACTGGAACACAGTTGAAATATCTTCAGCAAACTGACCTATTTCGTCGGCAAACCATTTCATACAATTTTCACCACGAAATGATCGATGAAATGATAGCGTATCATCATAAGAACATTTCACATAATATCCAATAGATGCTGGAATGTGTCGTTGATATTCATTGCCATCTTGTGTAGATATCAATACACTCTCCAGATCGGCGTATATGACGGCGAAGTGATTTTATTTTTGAAATTTTGGAACTTCAAAATATGTTTTCCCTCCATGGGTAGTTTTGGTAGGCATTCCTTTGTCTTCGAGCAGTCTTCAAGGTGTTTATCTAACTTAGCTTGCGTGGAAAAATACTGATAACACCTATTGCAAAAATATTTTTTTCCATTATGGTTGTCTAGTTGATTATTCACCAAACTAGATATATCTTTTATCCATAAAACAAAGTGTTTTCTGGTTGGTGACGTGACATCATAGACATGTCGCGGCTTTTGTAAAACCCTCATAGTGAAAATCACACAATAAACTGTATTGATTAGTTTTTTAATATGGATTCTTCTCAAGTATCGGCCAGTTCTATTCAATTATTGAAAACTCCAGTTGGAAAAGGACGCCGTCTCATCATCACTCACATAGGCAGCAGTAAAGGATTCGTAAAAGATGGATTGATGGTGTTTGAATCGAAGAAAAATGGGATTATCATCAAGAAATGGATGCCACAGTATTCGAAGATTGGTTTAAAACATACTTGTTGAACTTTCGCAAGGATCCGTAATAGTAATGGATAACGTAAGTTAACACAGTAGACGAGTCGTCAAGATGCCGACATCGTGTTGGAAGAAAGCAGTGGTTACAAATGAAAGCTATTCTTTTTGAATCGACCATGTTAAAAGCGGAGCTCCTCAAGTTGGCTAAACGTAGGTCAAAATTCGTCAGGTATGTCACTGATGAGATGGCAAAGACTAAAGGAATGTCGGTTCTTCGGTTGCCACCTTATCAGTGTGACTTGGATACAATAGAGTTGGTTTGGGCTCAAGTTAAAGGATTCATCGCAAGGAATAATAAGACCTTCATGCTGTGTGGAGTAAAAAAATACCTATACATTGCTTTGGAATCAGTCGACCAAAAAGCTTGGGAAAAATGTATCCACAAATCAATCAGAATCGAAGCAGTGATGTGGGATCTAGATGATCGCATAGAAGAATTATCAGAAAAAAATATTCCAGTTGTCATTGTTTTGACCCTCGATTGTTTTATCGTGAGTATGAATGATCAATGCACACAAGAATTACAATAACTCTTGTGAAAAGATAGGATAAGAAAAATGAGATGTACTGTAGACAAGACAAGATTTAATTCTAACTGTATTATTACAAGGTTTGAAACGTAATAAAATGAATTTTACACAAATAGCAATATTCCACATCGATAGGTATTTTAGAGACGGGGTTTCAGATTGGCCTTTGGAGGGATAAACAAAGGTTTGGATTAACATAGGTAGGAGAGATCTAATAGCGGGTGATTCCCAAGATGACGGATACAAGGAATAATTAAGGAATTAAAAATGTACGGGTTGCTTGAGAAAAGATGTTTGGAAATATTGAATTTTATGAGCATGAGTGGATTAGAAAGATCTGTAAATTTGAGACCAACTGGAAAACCTCGATTATGAATGATGAAAAATTAAATAACTTTAACAAGATTAGTTACTAATACACAAAATGAAAATAATGCTTTGAAACAGTCTGTTTTGTTGTAAAAATTTCGGAGCTGGCAACTGTAGGCTAAATACTAAAAAATTAAGATTTACTTGAAAAACATAATAATTTCGATAGTGAGATTTTGGGATCGAACAGTCATCACTCCTAATGAAACTGATTCATCCAGTGAAGAATCGCTCAATGAATCCCTGCAAACTTTTTTCAGATTAAAATTATCGCAATATATTATTCGAAGTAAGTATTCCCATTAAATTTATATAAAATTGTTTCTGAATCAACTATAAAATCCAATAAGGAATATGAATCTTCATTTCCAAACCAACAAGAATATATAAAAAGTATCTCTTTGTGCGGCCACAGTTTTTTACTTCCTGAAAATGTCAAAGTCGAACCCGAAACGTGAAACAACGCAAAATTTTGAACGCGGTTGAACTCGAAATCAGATGTTCAAATTTCTAACTGTTGAAATCTATTCTATTTGTATACTTATCTGGTGATGTTCCGAATACTTTATCCATCTTCATTATCATACAGACGATCAATTTGATATTATCAGTGTCAATGATGATAATAATATCAAATTCATCTACACCAAAAGACGAATCATAACTACAAATTATAATGTTATGATTTAAATAGGTTCGATAAATAAAATGGATAGAGTCTGTAAAACGTCACCAGATAATACATATTTCCTTTAATATGCGAAAGTTTTCAAATTCGAATTAATGACAAATTTTTATAGACCTGTAGAAGGTAACAATTCTAAATAATAAAAAACTATTTCAAATATAAACTGTCTTTCCCAAAATAAAATATTTGAACAAAATTAGTTTTCACCATATTTTAATTATATTCTCATCATACAGAATATATTAATGGAAAATTTATATCAATACCACCAGTCTGACGCCTATTATTATTATCTTAAACGTAATAGGTATCAGAAAAAGCATCGAGCGGATCTTTTGGCGGTATTTTCGCATTCTTTGTCGTTGTTTTTGCGTTCTTTATCGCATATCCCTATTTTAATGGCTCGTTAGCGGTGTCCTCAAGGGATATAGAGGGTAGACATATCTTAATGATTTTGTAGGTGAATTGCAGTGCTATTTGCTTGAGACGACTATGTTGCTTTCTTTGTAGCGACATGTTTGCATTACTGAAATTCTTTTACTCTCAGACAATACTGAACGAATAACAATATTGAATAACAAAATTAGTTAGCTCCTTAACTATTTTATTGAAGGGGAACTGCTGGGGGCACTATATAGTTTACTTGAACTATACAGCGTCGATCAATCGCTTTTCGAATCAGATGGATAAAATCCCGGCCTTGCGGTTCAGAAGATTGTAGGGCGGGTACACAAAATGGAAGCTAAGATCACGTTGACGTGATAACAAGCCTAAATTCGTCTTCTGAGTTGTTTTTGAGCATCTCATACACATTAATACTCACCGCAGTTGACCGAGTATTCGAACGGATATATGAGCAGAGAGAATCGAAGAGAGGAAACGCTGGATGTGAAGAGAACCTGCCCATCAATAAATGTGTAACGCAGGACTTGATACAGTATAAGCCTGAATCTTTCTATGGCCTGGATGGATCATCACTAGGCATTTGAAGTATCAAATGCCTAGTGGTTTATATAAATATATAGTATATATAAATGTATAGTAACAACATCAAACTGAAAACTGATCTTCCTTTTGAAGATGATCATTTGGTGATCAAAACACGTGTCGGTGTGGTGTTGGGAAAAAACTCCAGTTATATTCATATCTTATTGAGATAATTCAAAAGTTAATTATTTATATTAATTCATCTTAAAAAGTCTACCAGATACCATATCTTTCTGTCGACACATCCATTTGCCTTCGCTATTTATCTGGCATTTGTTAGAAAGACTTGCCCCCTCCATTGAATAAAACTAATATATTTTATATCTTATTGCCTCTAAGGTATATTGACAATTCGTCAAAAAATATTGCCTATTTGTATGTAATACCTTTGTTATTTCTTTGGATGAGCTGTCAATTTTGTTTTTCTTTAATATTTCCATCTTGAGCTGAATTATTGAATAGTACCTATTATTTCTGTTTCATAGGAAAATATTACTCTTGGAATATTCATTCCATTTTGATTGTCACTTTTTATGTGATGGAATTTCTATTGAAATTATTGTTTGATAACATTCAGAATATCGTATTCAGGTTCTAAGGATATCTTTGTTCTCCTCATTATCCTAAACATTTTTATGATTCATTTAATTGCTTCGCATGATATTGAGAAACCTTTATACTGAGTGAGTTCACGATGCCCTGCCACGATGGTGTCTTCAACACCGCAGTCGCGTAATTAGTATAAAGGTTCCTAACACAAGGGATATTTAATCCTTTGTGGGAAACTAGAATTGCCGAATTCATTGAAACTATATGTTCCCCACACCCTGGCTCATACAAGCTAGTGAGCCTGATGTAGTTTTTTTCGAACACTGGAGCAAGATGATATTTGTGTGGAGTTTTCAGGTCATGGCGAGACGAATATTGTGCGAAAAGAAAATATTGATAATATATCGATATTTTCTCTTTGAACTATTCTATCGAAATGTTTTTTTTTCACACTGGGGTTTTTAACTGGAGTTTAATCACAACACCAAACTGTCATTTTTAACACGTCGACACGTGTTTCAATCACCAAGTGATCATCTTCAAAAGGAATATATTTTTCGATGGTAATAAGGGCCTGAGTGATATCTTCAGTTAAAAAAAGCTGTATATGTTTGCATGTCGTCAGCATAGTGGTGGATAGTACAAGTTTCCACACTTTGTTGAAAATCTGTTATAAAGAGTGAGGATACTAGGGGTACGAAAATTGAACCTTGTGGAACTCCATAAGTTACTAGGCTGACATCAGGTTTCAAAGATAATTGACTCAGTATGTCCTGTGAGGCAGTCTTCAATCAGTTTGGCAGCAAATCCATAGTGTGATAGCTTTCTGTAAAGTAAATTATGGTCAATCGTATCAAACGTTTCGCTATAATCTAGTAGTGTAATGCATATTAGCCTGTTGATATCGCTCGATCTGAATAGATTTTCAGTTATATTTAAGAAAGTATTGGTTGTACTATGGAATGCACGAAATCTGTAATTTGTTCTTTCAGCATTCGTTCAAAGGCTTGGGATAATGCTGTTAACAAAGTAATGTGGTAAAGTTGGGATTAGTCAGTGCGATTACTTGTTTCGGGTATGGTTGCTATGGTTTCCCATGGCATTTTTTCATGCCATGGGAAACCGGTTCTCACATAGCAATAGATATTTCAGGAATATTTGATGAATAGACATTCAAGGATATTGTATTATGTTATGAATATGCCATGGATAATATTCCCTGGAAGTACTCCGGTGAACCTTTGATATAATAACTTCTCTGCTCCATCTCGCGCATGTGTAGAATCGTGGAAGTCATTTCATCAGCGCGAAATATTTGAATACAAGAACAATTGAAAAATAAAAAGAAACAAAAGAAATTTGCTTCGACCATAATATTATCAGGGTTTTAACATTTAAGGACATACACAATAAAGAGAACTGTAACAGTTTTTGTTACGTATTCGCTTTAGATGTCGCGTCCGCATCCCCAAATAAATCTGCGAAAGGGCACTTTGGCGGTAAATTGAAATTTCAAATGATAGAGATAGAGTTTCGGGGGGTGAAAGATTTTTTTGAAAATTTTCCCCACTCCAAGAATCTTTTCTTTATTTTTCATTTTGTTTAGGTTTTGAAATATTTGCATAAACCTAAATATTTTTTCAAATCTCAATTTATTTACAACTTCTGCAATTTTTCAAGAGTTGAAAAACGATTTTAGCACATTTTTCTAGACATCATGCGGTGAGCTAGATCTAGATATCATTCGAGTGAGCTATCGCACGTATATTTTCGATCACTATTGCTATTTTTTACCATATTCAACTAGTAAACTGGACTACTGTAATTTTGGAAAAGTTGGGAAATCCTAACCTTCTCCCGGTTCTTTCATTTTTCTTATTACCTCCCCCATTTCTTTTCTCTCATTTTTATTTTTTTAATTTTCATCTTCACGGCCGAAAATTTCCCAACTTTTCCCAACTTTTTCCCAAGTCGAAAAAGCAGGGGGGGAGGCTTCCCCCATCCCCCCCCCCAAGGAGACGGCCTGATTATGGGTTCTTCAATGAATTTCATTTACTTGAAGTTATCCAAACTTTGCTCACCAGAAGAGTTTTCCTGATATTTGTCCAGCAATGCATCAGCCAGTGTTTCAATAGTAATACCTGGAACAAAATGTATATTGAGGTTCATTATCACTTTTTGGAAGTGGCACAATGAAATTGGAATAAAAATCAAATGAATATTTTTCTCATAGATTCCTCATGAACATTTCACAACTTTTTATGACTTGGAGATCAACTTACATTCCCTTGTTGGAAAGTACTCATTACGTTTTCAGTTCCTTGGCGCACCTGCCTGTACCAGGTACCACTCCATTTCTTTTTGGGAATATTGATACTATCTTATAAAAGAGTGATAAAAATTATAAAAACAAATGATACAAGAGATATGTCATTCACTAACTTTTCTCTATTGAAGATACACAACTGAAATCACTCTAGTTCAAACATGTGCTCAGTCAAACTAACAAATCACACACACCAACTCTCCTCGGGCCTAAAATGTGGTATAGCAAGTTAAGCTCCATGACTTTACCATCGATACTATTGCCTATTACTTACTTTTTTCAAAGACTGAATATGCACCTCTACTGTTTGAATATGCAAACTCAAACTATTCGCTGTACTGCAAATTGGACAACCCCAAACTATAAATAGTACACTAAACATGAGAGAATTATGCTTGGATAATAACACCAAAACACACCAAAAAACATTACAAACGCGAACCTGCCATGTCAACCGCCATGTTGAATCGAAAGTCGATTTCAATGCAAACGCAAAGCTGCCAAGCATTAAGGGCCAGCCACTTTCACAGACCTTCGACTGTCGCGCGCTACACTTTAATTGACCAATGAGAAACGTTTATTCCAATACTTCACTTCCCAATTTCTCTATTGCCAGGATTTGTCGCTTTGTAATTGAATAATTTCGAATACAAAAAGACAAATAGGATGAAAATAAACTGATTTATTGATTCATTTGGTTCATTCAAATTCAAATTTTTTTGTCGTTTCCAACAGTTGCAGATGGAGCAATTCATCGGAATCTTCGCGTTGAGTTCAAAAACTGGTTAACACCATTGAGGTTATATACACTAGGTTATGCATTCGATTAAAATCTTCAAATATTTTCATTTTTGATAATATTGAATTATTTGAATACGTTATCATAAGATAATTCAAAATTCCAGTGATACATCGTATAGAATATTCCAAAATATACCGTGGGGATATATTCTAAGAATATACCATATGATATATTCGATCGACAATATCCTTAGAATATTCACGGGAGAATAATCCATTTATAGACATTCTATGCACATTCTTTCGGGAATAATCCTGCTATATTCATTCAAGCATATTCTATGAAAATTCTGAAGGCATGTATATATTCCAAGAATATTCTATGAATATTTGGAATATATACGTTCGTTTTATGACAAAGAGGGAATATTCCATGAATATCTGGTGCTGTGTGGGTTAGTGGTGACGACCTTATTGGAAGTAGGTAGATGTTACATGATCAAAGTTTTTTCCTTGATATGGTTAATCATTTTGGTGTAA
The DNA here is from genome assembly GCF_000500325.1 of Leptinotarsa decemlineata. Taxonomy (NCBI): domain Eukaryota; kingdom Metazoa; phylum Arthropoda; class Insecta; order Coleoptera; family Chrysomelidae; genus Leptinotarsa; species Leptinotarsa decemlineata. The sequence continues at coordinate 8,304 of NW_019295834.1, forward strand.
ATGTGATCAGATCCAGCGGCGTTTCTCGTGATACCATTCAGGTGGCGTTGGACATAGATAAAAGTAACAGTTGAAAAACAATTGAAAATTTTCTCTGAGAGTGTCATATTTCTCAAGAAGAAAAAGTTGACTAGGAGATTTATCCACATGGCTGATATATATCAAGAAAATATGAATTAATTTTTGATGCATCTTTCAGTTCCTGAGGAATTTCAGACCGTTCATTATTTCTTTAAACTTCGAGAAACCTAAATGTGTTTCATTTGGTTCTTGAATTTTTATTCATGAGGACAAAATTTAGATATGCTTTCTTTTCACGTCATATCACCAATCAATTGAAAGTTTTGTCTTTTTATATTTTTTAATGCACTATCTCTGATTCATATAATTTATTTTTATGGCGGCCTAAATGGCTCGGGAGTTGGGGCAACCCAGATGGTAGGATTTATATAGAAATATAATCCTAGATAGGAAAGTTTATTGAAATGAAGGTACAACATAGCCCTCAACAATGTTTCGCTTTTTCAAAAATATGGTCCAACAAGCCAATAATAACAATAATTACAATTCAAAAGATACACTTACCGAAGGTACATTTTCAGGGGTGATGGATCTGTTATTTTCAGAAGGTGGCCGCCGAAAGGCCACACATCCTTGTTCCCGATTTTAATTGCTAATTGCCGAATATCATAACTATATTTAGGTGAATGAACTTTCATTGGATCGATCGGTGCGGTGCACCGAGGCTATGAATTTGTAAAATAAAATATTTTCAGAAATTAGTATTTTTGACAATTTGGCTTTTGACAATATTATATGTTAGCCAAGGTACTGGTGGTTTGGCAGTTCTAACGACGCGGGCAGGAGCATGAATATTGAAGGAAGTAATTATGTTTTTGGGAAACATACTGCTCCATCTTGATACAAAAAATAAAAGAATATTTCAAAGGAAGAAAGAAAGCAATCAATTTCAGAAAATTATCTCTATACAAAGATATGTAGATCATGCAAAGAAGTAACTTTCAGACATAAACTGGAAGAAGAAGCCTTTTAGAAACAGCTTTTTTCATATAAACATTAAATGACAGGAAAGAAAGATACTTTTATATGAACGCGGAAATATACGAAAAGAGAAAAGTGTTTTTCGTATAATCCAGCGTTCATATAAAAGTATTTGTTTCGAAAGTATTTTTCTTTCGTGTAATTCAATGTTTATTTGAAAATAGCTGTTTCCAAATGGCTATTTCTTCCAGTTGGTGTCTGAAAGTTACTTTTATGCATGATCTACACATCTTTGTATAGAGTCAATTTTTTAAAATTGATTGCTTCCTTCCTTTCTTTGAAAGATTGCCATATTTTTTGTATCAAGATGGAGAAGTAGAAGGCCAAAAACTGTCTTTCCCAAAAATTAATCTCTTCTGATAGTATACCCTTTCAATTTAAGCTGCCGAAATGAGCTGCTGAAATGAGTTATTATTTCATCAACATTCTCCAAAGTGTAGACAACTTATCAACATATGATAAGAAATGCCCTGAATATTAGTAAGATCGAGTGTTATGTTATCGTCAGGTTTAGAACAAGCTAGGACATCTATCAGCGAAGCTTTGGTTGGTGTGACACGAGTAGGCGAGTTCATCAGTATATGAAGATCATGAATTGAGAATAGTATATACGAAGACAATTTAAATGGCATAAAAACTAAATAGTAACCGAACGTCGGCAGTTTCTTTATATAGCATGGGCGGCGTGGTATAATTATTATGATCTAATCATTATTTTTATGTGGTGGGTTCTATACGGTATCAACTACACTCAAAAAAATTTTGTTCGTGAAATCAGTAACTTGCGTTTATGGATAGATATTTTTGGTTAGAATAAAAATATTTATTGGCATCATAAACCATTCATGAGACTTCACCAATTTATTTTGTGAATATTATAATTTACCAATTATGATCTATGTGAAATATCGTTCATTGTTATCTTAATAAAACTTCCTCGAACACTTTTGTTCGAGATAATAAATACACTTACTCAGAACACCAAGAGGATTAGAAATGATAAGAGTTAAGGAATACTATGCACCAATTGAATTTTAATTACTCAAAATATTTAGGTTTATAATATTGCTTTCAAATAATATATTTCATAATTTTCAATCCTTATACTCGAAGGAATATCACACTATTCCACGGAGAAATTGCCATAATGGAGGAATTTTATCAATCAGATTCTACATTTCCCCAACAACAAGCAACTACGAGTACCCAAGAATCTTCTAAAGCAGATGAGGATAATACCTATTACATTATGAACATTTCCAATAACACAATATTCACACAAGTTGATGACTCTTTATCAACATTACTGAAATCCTGGAATCAACAGCATCTTATCGATCATTTTTCAGGTAAGTTGTATCGTGAACGTAAATTTAAAGGTTGCATAATGTAATTTTGATTCATTTCATAATATTAGGTTTTACTTTATATATACATTTAGCTAGTTTTCATATTCGTTATCTTTCAGCTCAGAATATTACATTAGAAGTACTTAAGGTAATAAAACGACATCGTATACAGAGTCTGTTGAAGAATTTTACATGGGAACAATAATCATGTTCGAACACAATTTGGAAGTTTGGAGAAATAGCGAAGGAATTCCATTGTCAGAAATATTAACTGCTAATTCATTTAAAGAAAGTCCTGCTTCACCTGCTNCCGACATTCATCATCGCCTTATGAGAGATCAAATAGTCCTGATGATAACTATATATCATTGCATATAATATTGAACGAATCCCCGAAAGGACTGGCCCTGTGTGAATATTATGTGAAAAATGGTAAACTTCATGATGAACAAAGGAACCTTCTTGTTTCATTAATTGTGGGATTTTATGAAGACAAACTCATTCACTTGAGTTTGGCTACGAGTTATAAATTAGAAAAAGAAATTCTTGAGAGATGGTATGTTTATTAAGAAATTAAAGAATCGTGTTTCGTTGAGAATATTTTAGGAATATTATCGAACGGGCAAAAGAGGAAAAATTTATAATAGATGTTCCAACTTAAAATCTTCCTTAAAAGCTGCTTTACCTTGCGAAAAGCGGATTTCAAAAGACAAAAAGACAACATCATCAAGAATTGAAAAAGAATTTTGTGAGTATAAAAATTGAACAGATAATATAAACATTGAACAAAATTAAACTTAGTTTTTGAACTAATTCTTGAAAATACTGTTGTTATTTTCGAAATTTTTTGTACTCAATTAAGTTTTCATATTGCAGTACCTGAAGAAGATGTGGAAAATTGCCTACGTTGTTTGAAATATGACAATTTAAGCCAAGAGGAGTTCGACAACTGCTGGAAAGCATGTGTAAAATACCGCATTTCTCAGATCAAAGCATCTGAAACTACTGCAGTCATACTGTCAATATGGCCATTCTACAAAGCCCCATCAGGATATCGTCTGGTATGGAACATGTGTTCCTTGAACCTTATTTTTTCTAAACTTTCGTTATTTTTTCAGATTGACTATGATTTTAAATATTGTTTCGACAAAGATGGACTCATAGACGGTTGGGAATTATACTGTGAAGGACTTTTGAGTTTTTTAATACAACATATAAAGGACAAGATACTAAGAGCAACACTAAAAACTTTAACTGATACAACGAACATTACTGAAAGTAATGAAGCTAGAATTTTCGTGAACGAAATAACTATTCTGTATTGATTTCAGATAGCAAAAATGCTACAATACTCTGGTGCCTTCATGGATATCTCTTTCCAACTAGCCTGACAGTGACTAAGAAGGAAAATAAAAAAAGTAGCACTAGATACACCATAAGGGACTCTCAAGAAAGTTTTTCATACGTTGGAAATTCATTTCAACAAATAGAAAATCACATAACTTTTTTGAAAACTTCCAAAAAAGCCATCCAGCCGTTCATTTATGCAGTTGGTCCAGATCTACTTCACATTCAAGATATTGGTGTTTATTTTGATGACATTCATTTCAAATTCCAAAATTTCATTCGAGCAGTAGATATTTGTTTTAAAATTATATACCTATTCAATCTGAGTTTTTCGCCAGAGAGCAAAACATTTTATACTTTCTTAGAATATTTCTTTTACGAATTGAAATCTGAGAGTGTCACCTCAAAAATTCACATTTTGGCAGAATATTTGAAAAGTAACAAAGAATAGTTTGTGTTCTGGTTCGAATGAACGTTCATTATTACAGCTTTGAGGGTGTCTCAGATATTATGTGACTGTTCAAATGTCATTATTATCAATTATTATTCAACAAGATATCTTCTTCCATGGACCTATGATCCAAAATATATCCTTTCAGAATAACTGTGACTAGAAAAATCAAAACTCTAATATTGGTTCATCTGGAAGTTAAAGTAATAATTTGACTGAAATAGTATCCTTTTCGTAAGTGTTATAGATTGAATATTTGCATTTCATGTAGAAAAAGCCATATTTTCTCTATATGTTACCTCCTCATTCTCAATTCTCGACACGCATTTCGACAACCAATTAATCATTCTCAGGATTATGGCCTCTCCCAAAGATTGACAACTTGGTTGATGAAACGCGCGTCGAAAAATGAAAAACGAGTGTTAGGCTAGAGGTAATATCGGATTTCAATATTCAATAAACTTCAAAAACTCGTTTTCAGCTCTTCGTTTTTTCTGAAAGGATGTACCTACTTTCGTCTATATATTCGAATCAAATGACCTCCTTTACTGACTGGCAAAAATGTTTTGTTATCTGGGTGGGAGTTTTTTGCACCTAGTAAAATTATTAAAATGTTTCAGTTTATTTCAGTGGAGTGTATTATTTGCAGTATTATGTACCTACAAGTAGTTCATGGTGATTTATATACATTTTGACACTCTCTACTGTTTTTTAAGAATCTTTATATTTTTAATTTGTAATACCCTAATAGCCTAATAGTATGTATACAGTTTGTAAGAGAATTTTTAGTAAAAAATAATTTTGGAATCGACTTTAATTGTAAAAATGATCCCAAAACTATATTACATTATTTGTACTAACTATAAACTCAATTAATGGAATACATTACATAATATAATAATGAAAAACATTACATGAATAGTATAAATCAGTTTATGGTACCAATGAAAGCTGAAAAGCAAGAAACGGGTACAACAGTTTTAAAACATATTTTCATGTTGTTCATGTATGACATGGTTTAATTCTAAAAATAATTTCATCGATTTTTATAATCGCCTTAATGATATTGATGAACAAGAGTTCTCTCTAACTATAAAAATATTCATTGGACAAATAAGCATAAACTAATTTATGCTTTGAATAACCATTTTAATGTATAATACCCACCTTTTTGGTTGAGTGTAGGGAATTTATCAGATACAGTAAGTTAGTCTTTTGTTTAGCTGTTCGGATCGACTTCGTATAAAGTATAATTCGACTAGAGTTTCTGTCTTTTCTTTCCCTCGTGACTATACGTTTCTAATTCATACACTATGTTGACTGAATGTTCTTCCGACTTTGGACCCCTTGATGTTATTGGTGGGGATCAAGTTCAAGACAAGTGGTCCCTAATTGAATCCAACAAAGCTTTCATGAAATCTGAGAAAGACTCATGGAGAAGGCAATGCGAGGTCGATCTGACCCAAGTATGCGCTAGACTCTATGAAATACTCTCTAAGGGATCCTAGGTCTCGATAAATAATATTAAAACAAATACCGTAGAACAGGGGAAAATACAATGAGAGAGCTTCTCCGGATGCACTTTTTATTAAGAGAAATTACTAATTCAACACTGGAGCCCTAGACAAATTCATAATTGTAGGCTCCTGAAGGGGCGTCCAGGGAGAATTGGCTGATGACAAAGGTGTGATAAAAATTCAAGTCATATATTTTACATTTCAAATATAGTACCAAATTCGTGTTATATTCAATTGTCTTTTCAACAATTCTACATATAGAAACGTTGCAGGTTCATTAGACTCACCACGACCTGATTATGTATAACTGCAACCTTTTCAGTAAATTGAACTGTTCGCAGTTCAAATATATAACAATTGGATAATGAGTGATTTGCAACCAATTTTGTATAACCCCGATTCTGATGAGATCATTAGTCTGCATGTACTCTTCGATGTAAGATGGCAACTTTGATGCGAATAAAACTACCTGGAAACTACCTGGAAATCCTAACATTTTAAAGGAAGTAGTAAACATAAACTTATTCCAACCTCATAAGTCGTCAGGTTCAGACGGAATTTACCCAGTGATGCTGTGTAATGGCATAAATATAAAATTTGAAAAATTTCGTATAGACCTCATAGTAAGTTTGGCTCTAGATAATATGCCAAAAGTATAAGGACCAATTAGGGCCACCTCCATTCCAAACCTGTAAAAATCGGACATGAGTCGGCGAATGCTGATGTATTTCGCATTCAATACACTGGCTACCAGACCACTGCTTCGGAACCAACGACTAACTGTAACAAAAACCAACTGTGCAAGCCTAATTGACCACGGTTATGTGAAAATTTCTAAAAAATATAACAAAAAAATCAAACCTTATATATTCAAATGTGATACAACGGATCACTACATGATACTGTTATCATGCAATCCAGTGACCCAGATTCTGTATACAATACCTTCATTGTTGAACTAGAAAAGCATAATGATAATTGTACAGAAGTAAAAAAAAATTAACTAAACAGACAAAATTGAAACCATGGATGACAGATGGTCTTCTCATTTCTATTCACCATAGAGACAAATTAAAACGAAATCTTTTGGCCGACTTCTCAGAAGAAAAACAAAATGAGTAAAAACTTATACGAGAAACTAAAAACAAATTCTATAATAACAAAATATTAGAGGCTAAAAACGATT
>NW_019295835.1:1075-18798 GCF_000500325.1 Leptinotarsa decemlineata
AAAATAGAAAAAATGTAATTTTCCTTTAAACTAAAAAGAAAACAATGGCATGTGATACATCGTTGAATTCGTAATAAAAAATGGAATCAGATACAGGGTGTACTTTTGTTTCGGGTCATATAAAAAAATAAAGTTGATGATGGTTTCTTGAAAACGAAACGTCGGATATAAAATCTAAAAATACCATCGTGTAGTACCTTAAAAGTGCCAATGAAAAAGTGTTATTCGTTTTTTGATATCTTTTCAAATAAAGTCAGAAAAAAATAAAATTGATATTGTCAAATTCTCGTTTTTCCCAAATATCTCAGCAGGCCATGAAAATTCTTCAAGTTTCTAAACGGCATGTAAATGAGCTTTAGAGAACACAACTTTTTCCTAATTTAACCTAAGCTGTATCTCCAACAGGTACTGAGATTCCCATGCTTAGGATCCTTATCTTGGACACACTGTATATCCGAAAATCAAGTACCTAATTATTTCAACAGCTCTCTAGTTTCAGTATTTTTTGAACCATTGTATAACATTACTCGATGCTGAGAGTTGAACGCGTTTATCTTATGCAGAGGTGATATATTCTCAGAGCATAAATTGTAATAAAGGTTTTTGTAAGGTTTCAGTACGTGCTCCAACAAAACTTTTTGCCTTCCTCACCCCACTGGCAATAGAAATATGGCTTTACATGGCAGGCGGGTACATTTTGGTATCTATAACAATTTGGATAGCAGCACGATTTTCGATCAGAGAGTGGAAAGAAATAGAGCCTTGTGAGGAATGCCTTCCAAATAAATGTACCGAGTTATATGGAAACGAATGGAAACATATCTCAGACGATGAAACCTCAGAGATACATAGCGAAACGGAAGAAAATGATTCAAAAGAAAAACAGATCGTATTGGCGCATGATACTTGTGATGAATATGAAGAAGAATATAGTTTAGAATGCAACAAAAATTTCGTTGAATTCGAAAATGGATTCACTATAGGTAACGCATTCTGGTTTGCTATTGGATCTCTTATGCAGCAAGGATCAGATCTCAATCCGAAGGTATTTTATTGATCAAGTGATATCGCTAGAGGTAGAATGCTTCCGCATTATTGGTTCAATGTAATTGTAAAAAGAGCCATAGTTCACTTGGAATATATACCAATGTAATTATATATAATATGATGAATCTTGTTTGAAGGTGATTGACAATGTTTCATGATGAATTTCACTAGTTCGGACTTCCATTGTCTACTATATAAAATGATTTGAAATCCCTGAAACAACTAAAAAAGAAGAATTAAAAATGAATAGCTGAAAATAACAATTATATTAAGCAAAAAAAACCTGAAATGAAATAATAGTGAAATAAACTACAAGTGAAAATATAACAATTGAATGAATAAAAACGAAAAAATAAAGGAATGAAAAAAGAAAATGAAAATAAAAAGTGTAGAGATTCCAAGTCACGTTAGTTCACGACCTTTCGATTGTTAGTATCTACAATCGTCTTCGGGTGGTGACTGGACTGATTCCTCCGAGAGATGACTATTTATAGGTCGTTCAAATACCTTCACTTATCCCTGCTTTCCATTTCCCGCTTCACTGGTTCCGTGGGAGATAGCCGTTTTGGCGGGAGTTGGCCATTTTTCGCTTGATGATGGGTTTTCATATGTTGCGTATTTCTACGCTGGCCTGGCTGAATACGTTGTTGAACAACATGTATGCGGCTTCCTTGAATTTTCTCCTAAACCAATGTTCCTCTCTGTGCAAGATCTCAGCTTGGGACCACTCGATGTTGTGTTGANAAAATTGATATTGTCAAATTCTCGTTTTTCCCAAATATCTCAGCAGGCCATGAAAATTCTTCAAGTTTCTAAACGGCATGTAAATAAGCTTTAAAGAACACAACTGTTTCCTAATTTAACCTAAGCTGTATCTCCAACACATACTGAGATTCCCATGCTTAGGATCCTTATCTTGGACACACTGTATACCAATCTTGTGATGACAGACTGGTAGTCTTATAGCGACCATTTTTTCGCCTTTTATGAAGAAATAGTTGTTGCCCGCTGCTTCGCCCGCGTGGAATTCGGTTTGTCACAATTAAGTTTCGTGATAGACCATTCCAATCAAATAGTTGCAATATTTTTCATCAACCTAAAACTTCAGGTTTCCAACTTCAAAACTGACGAAACTCACTTACAATTTTGAACCCCTATTTTTTCCTCCTGGGGGTTTAAAATCCCAGGTTTCCTCTCCTGATACTTATCAACGCTAATACAAAGAACCTTCCTGCACATTTCAAGATTCTAGCTTCAGTAGCTTCGACTGTACGTTGATATAAGAGCGGGCAACAGCTAGTGATTTATATTTTTCCTCAGAAAATACAGTAACTGAAAAAATATGCCGACTGCACTAAGTAATGAGTAGCTTCGAGAATCGAATTATTTTACCTATAAAGAAATTAGCAAAACTAACACAACCATCGACGACGTCTGCCCTCACGCGTTCGGGTCGCGTTTTCGTCGACGGCGCCGTTCCTCTACCCCCGAGAATCGTTCCCGTCGTCTTACAGTAGACGCGACGCGTAATGGGTTACTGCGTTGCGTCGAGTCAATCAATCTTATCGTGATAACTTTCAAACGATTCGTCCGAATTACTTAGTGTAAAAAATGAAGTTTATCTGCATCGAATACTCAAAACGACAATTCTATTAAGTTTTATAAAAATTTGACGATCATTCTGGAATATAAATATAATATCCAATTCATTTCTATCAATGGTTCAGAATATTGCATACAGGGTGTTAATTAAGTATGTACCGTAAATATAACAGACGATTTTCAAGGTCATTTTAAGACGAAATATTCATATAAACATGGGTCCGCAAATCCTTCGTTCTCAAGATACAGGGTGTTGAAATGAAAATAAAAAAAAAGTTATTCGTAAATATCTTAAATATCCTTCAACTAATTTTGTTGTAATTTGGCGATGGTATTTATAACATTAAGGAGCTAATTTAGCCCGAACGTGATTCAATTTATCAAATCCAGTGGCGTCTCGAGCGAGATTGGATTGAGAAAATGTACGCCACTGACTTTTGTGCAATTTTCATTATTTTTATGGATGTAGCAATCAGAAATACAACTTTTTTGTCCCTTGAATTTTTTCGTATCTTGCTTTGTGTAAAAAAAAGTCGACCTAATTGCATATCCCTGGACCTCACAAGGAATAATATGGGGAATTAAATGTTTCTTTTGGAAATTATTATTTTTACAATTTTTCATTATTGATTATGTAACAGTAACAATAAATATTGAATAACATTAACATCTAGACTAACGAATTGCACTAAATTAAGTGTCAGAAATGGCCTCCTTCGGCTTCAATACAAACGTCTAGCCGCCGCGCCACATCATTGAATTTCGCACTCTTCTGGAAATACAATAAATAATGATCAAGGGTTGCCTTGGAAAACGATTGCAGCATTTAATAAACAGCTTGACAGTTGTTGTCAACTTTATAAGCTTTTAATTTATAATTGTTATAAAAAGTGTGTTTAGTGGTTATTTTTCGAACCATTTTTGTAAAACATGGTTCAATTTACTAACAGTGAAATGGCAGATATGCATTTCTGTTATGGAATGCTCACACGGAAACTCGAATGCTGCGAGACGCATTTACCATGAAAGATTTCCTCAGCGTGTAGTGCCTAATAGAAGAACTTTTGTACGTCTCCATGCACGACTTTCTGAAACAGGCAGCTTTAAAAGATCGACGGTTGTCATTGGGAGGCCTGCAACGGTACGAATAGTTCAAATTGAAGAAGCTGTTTTAGATGAGATTGAAGTAAATCCTCATACCAGTACTCAGAAAATAGCTGAAGAACTGAATATTACAGTGTGTCACAGTGTGGCAGATTTCAATAGCCCAGCAGAATATCACATGCAACGTGTGCAAGCTCTATTGCCCAGAGATTTTCCTGTAAGACTAGCTCTTTCTAATTGGTTACGTGGTGAAATAAGAAGAAATCCAGGTTTACTGAGTCGAATATTGTTTATAGATGGAGCTTGTTTTTCTCGCAACTCAATTATTAACAATAAAAAAATGTACAAAAGTCAGTGCCGTGAATGTTTAAGTCGAAAATATTCGTTCAAATCCCGCTCGAGACGCCACTGGACTCAATAAATTGAATCACGTTCGGGCTAAATTAGCTCCTTGATGTTATAAATACCATTGCCAAATCAAAACGAAATAAGGTAAAGGATTTTTAAGATATTTACGAGTAACTTTTTTTTATTGCAATACCCTGTATCTTGAGAACGAAGGATTTGCGGACCCATGTTTATATGAACAGTTCGTCTTAAAATTACCTAAAGAATCGTCTTTTGAATTTATGGTACTACTTAATTAACTATAGTTATATAGTGGCTACCACACATTTAGAACTATTTAGGATGAACGATCTTACGGTACACTATCTGCATGCATCTCCAACGGTATAGGCAGTCTTTACAAATTGTAGCCTACTTTGCTATTCTGATGTATGAGCTGTATTTATGTAATGTTTCATCATTTAGGCGTGAAAGAGCCACAAATATACATACATTCATTCTCACAAACTTCTACATTCATAATATTAGTATAGTTCATTCTGGTTTCAAAATTAATGACTGCTTTATCATGAATGAAATTATTGAATAATCGATGAAGTGAAAAACTAGTAGACTCATAGAATGAGATTATTTGTTCAAAACGAAAAGGAAAACACTACAAAAACACATTTTTGTCTATTTTCCATGATAGTTCTATATTTGTTGACTAGTTTCGGTCTATACACCATTTTCAAAACTAACTAGATTACATTTAAATCTGAGTAATTTATACCTACGTTGCCTATCCTATCATTAATAATTTGGTACCTATACATAAATTGTCTATACCTGGAATATCGATGAACTCAACAAAACAAAACTCTTGATATAATGTAGGTTTTGGGAACTGGATTATAGGTTCAGGAGAGGACTATTGTTTAGATCAAGTTGGTCGTTGAGGATAATTGAATTGGGATTTCCCTTTGACTTGTTTATTTCCTTAGATACCAACAGACTCATCATTTTTCCTTTTTCGCAAGTGTGGAGGATTTTTAAATTATCTTTATCAATTTTATGTTTCAATTTTTGAAAATGTTCGTACATTAATGATTTTTTATCCAAAATTACATGTTCATGGTACCTTATATCAAAATTTCTACCAGTTTGGCCTGTATATATGGCAGGGCATTCACCAAATTCCAGTGTTGAAGGCAACATTTTCATCAAACATAATTTCGCAGAGAAATGCATAAAAATTTTCTGGTTTCATATCTTCAATATCTAAGTGCACCACAAATATCTAAGTTGAGAAAAGCAGAGGATACATCAAGTTTGTGATTTGTGTGTTCAGCTACGCATTATCATTTTGAAAAATTTGTTTTACTAGAAAAACTCTCAAATTCATTCTTGAATTCTTTACAGCTTCTTTTGGATCTTATTCACTTATTTGTCCCAATTTTAAGTGCCAACGTTCGATTTTAGAATTCTCAACTTCGATACTTCAGGAAAGCTTGTCTTATGCTAGCATAGTAAAGCTTATTGGATCTGGTAGCCTTTAATATTGTATTTCTTCCTTATCCTGAAAAAGTGCACATTATTTCATGAATATGAATTCTTCCGTTATTTTACTTACTGATAATCTATCAGCATATCCAGCATATGCGGTCTCGGCCTATATCCATCAACATAACGCGACCCTAAGAGTGCTATATTACTATCTACGGCACTCTTACGGTATTGACGAGACACCAGTGTTGCCCTACGCTCCGGGGGACATTGATTCCTTTGTGGGGAACGAGAAGTTCCGAATTCATTGGAACTACCCTCAGGCTCATACAAGCTAATAAGCCTGATGTAGTCCTTCTCGACCACCAGACCAAAACGATATTTATCGTGGAGTTTTCAGCTCCTGGCAAGACGAATATCGTCAGAAAAGAAGCGAAAAAACTGATAAAATATTGAGATTTCCTCTTCGAATTTCGCAGACTCTATCCAGATCACTCTGTCAAGATGGTTGTTCTGATTATTGGAGTCCTTGGTCGGATGATGTCCTCTCTACTCTCGAATCTTAAAATCAAAATCATACCGGCTTGCCGCACTTAGGCAGAAATCTCAGGCGTAGTGTACGCCTGACCACTACGATGAAAAAATAAAAATAGGTCTTCATTCCTATAATAAATAAATGTGAACATTTACTGAAACGGGAAAGGCTGAAGATCAGTTGATTGCATCAAAAAATGCAATCTCTGGTTTTCATCTTATATCTGTTTGAATTGGACTTGTGATGAAACTGTTTTATATTTGTGATCCATAAAATGCATTTTCTATAAGACGAAATATCGGCTTATCACCTTTTCAGCACCAAATCTGGATAACATTATGAGATGAACCACTCCATTTGTTCATTAAATTACGACTTTATGTCACGAGTTAGTTTAATCTACTCATGTCTTCGATGGCAGTTCGTAATGACATTCATTCGCTCACTTGGTATATACATACCAAATTTGAGAAACACTCTACAGAGTCGAAGTAGAAATTCAAATATTTCGGGTTTTTCAGCTTACAATCATCATCACAAAATAAAAAAATAGATATATTTTCAGAAGAAATGTTTTCCAAATCCAATATCTCTGTTTTCATACAAAAAATGTGGGAAACTCACAAAGGAAGGAAAAAAGCAATTAATTTCGAAATAAACTCTCCACGAAGATATTCAAATCAGACGTAGAAGTTACTTTCAGATACAAATTGAAGAAAAGTCTTCTATAAACAACTATTCTTCAGCACCGATCTAAATAACAACATTGAATATCACAGTGTTCCATGTGAGTGTGATTTCATCTCTTTCTGATACTGAATAAAGTAGCGTTTCTGTGATTTTTATATTAAGACTGAGTTGATAATTAGTCTCTATCTCCTAATGGTTGGTGAAAGGAGCGCTTGAGGTTCCAGATGAAATTTCACCTACATGGAACACTGTCATCCTCAATGGCGGACATCGATGTTTCTATATTACCTCTTCCGCAACAATTTGGATAACATTACAACATGGCGGATATCGATGTTTCAAAATAAGACACTTGCAATAAGATGTTGCAATAAGATGCAACTATTTCTTGACCAGACCAGTCCAGATCTTAACCCTATTGACTTTTGCTCCTGGGGTTTTATAAAAAAGGAAGTGTATTCTGTTGAAATAATTGGCGAACAACAACTGAGGCATCGAATCATTGAAAGTGCAAATCGATCCCGTCAGAATTCTATGACCTTTCAAAAAATTCCGTTGACCTATCTATCTAAATCGGTGCCGAATGTGTATTCAGGATAATGGAGACTATTTTGAACATATATTGAAAAAATGATGAAATGAGAAATGAAAATGTCTATGTTTGTTACCACTTTTATTAAAAAACATAGAAATTTTCATTTCTTTTTTCATCATGATCTCCTACCACGTAGTAACGGCTATATCCATGAATTCATTAAAAAAATATCACATATTTGTACATATTTTCAGTACCTGCAAATAATATGAATACTCAAAATTTTTGCCGCATGTCGACAAAAACTGGATTTCGAAAAAGTATTGAGCCAATAGTGTCACAAATGACAGTATGTATGTGATTGTTGAAGCAATGGCTTATTTATCTGTAGGAACTACAGCTAACTGAAGATTTTTTTGAACAATAATGAAAAATAGCCTGCATCTCAATGAAAACTGGATCATTGTTAACGAATAGAAAAGTTTGAATTATTTGTGTGCAAATTTGCATTGAGGTACCTTATATCCAATGAAGTTATTTCTGACCAAAATTTTTGATGTTCCTTTTTGTTACACCCTATATAGTAACTAAATCACTGTTGAACTATAGTCCGTTCATAATTTGTAGATAGCTCACTGCAAGTTTGACCCTCATTAGAGAACTGAAATACAGAGAGGACAGCTAATATGATATAATAACAAAAACCAAACTAAAAAAATCAGTTCATGTTTTTTAGGCTACTTCAACTCGGATCGTCGGAGGCATTTGGTGGTTTTTCACTCTGATAATAATTTCGTCATATACAGCGAATTTGGCCGCCTTCCTAACGGTCGAAAGGATGATTACTCCCATCGAAAGTGCCCAGGATCTTGCTGAACAAACCGAAATAGGATATGGAACACTTGAAGGAGGCAGCACTATGACCTTTTTTAGGGTAAAAAGCTCATTTGTTTCTTTATTGTAAATTTATTTGTTTTTCGACACAATCACAAATAACCCATTTGTGTAATGAAATTAATGATAATTAATAAGTACATTTCCTTAGTTATGCGATGGATTCGGCTGATACTTGTTGAAAATCCATTACTGACGTATTCAATAAACGCTTCATTGTGAGATTTTCACTAAACAGTTTTACAAAAATTCAATACTTTTTTCACTATACAATAGCTTCTACTTTCTCAGGTAGATTCATTCATTAGGAAGTAGGCATAAAAGTAGGTAATATGTAAGAACTCCTTATCAATTTGTGTCCAATTTAAATTTGTTGAGGGTATT
Source organism: Leptinotarsa decemlineata (assembly GCF_000500325.1). NCBI lineage: Eukaryota > Metazoa > Arthropoda > Insecta > Coleoptera > Chrysomelidae > Leptinotarsa > Leptinotarsa decemlineata. The sequence continues at coordinate 9,700 of NW_019295835.1, forward strand.
GCTTGTTTCCTTTTCCAGTGTTTTTTTCAGCCTTGTATACCCTCTGACTTGAAAAGTTTGTTCTGATAGTATTTCCTCTTACACATGAGTATTTTCATTAGGTATGTCATTATCCGCATTTTTTGTTAATCGGTAAAGTTCTCTCAGTTGTCTACCTTCCTCCTTGATATCTTCAGTAATCCACTCATTTTTAGATATATGAGATTCATATTTGATTGTGGTAAATGGACAAGTCAAGTCTAAAACGCACAGTAATACATTGAAAAAATTCCTGAATATAACATAAATGTCCAATATATTTTCATACACGGACTGATAAGTTTCATCACTTAGAAATTGTCTCAAATTGAAGAAAAATATGAGCATAATTTATAAATACAAGTTGATGACTAGGTTTTTCAGAGTTTCATATTACGCAAGTAACCATTCGGGGTGAACTTTTCAATTCGCTCCTATTACACTTGAGGAGATTCTCGGTTGATCTTCATTTATTTATTTTACAGATTGTCGAAAGTTAGAAACAAATTCAAGAAACAGTATCTCTTCAATTGAGAAAATATTTGAAACAATATGAGCAAACTGATGTTAAAAATATTGCAAAACCGCTTTGCACAAAAATGATATTGAAGCGTATCAAATTGTTTTTTGGGTATTGGTTAAGAATCAAGCATGTGATTCCCTAGAAACCCACAGTTATAACTTATTTTTTTATATTAGTCTTTCGTTGTGATTTTCAATCATATAATTGAATTTCTACTGTCATCGAGACAGGTTATGGCTGATTATAACCATTATTTACTTGTGATATACTTTTTGGAACCTTTGGTGTAGTAATGAATATTACTGGAGTTTTTTCCCAACACCAAATCGTTATTTTTACACCTCGACACGTGTTTCGATCACCAANTTGAAGTTTTATCTTCCTCTTGAAGATGATCACTTGGTGATCGAAACACATGTCGAGGTGTAAAAATAACGATTTGGTGTTGAGAAAAACTCCAGTAATATTCATGACCATTATTATCAAATGATATGTAGATTTTTGCAATACTCTGTTACAGGATTCAAAAATTGGAATTTATCAAAAGATGTGGAGATTTATGGAAAGCAAGAGACCACCCGTTTTTGTGAAGACCTATGAAGAAGGTGTTCAGGTAATTCAATTAGTCGAAGAATTAATCAATCATTAAATGAAAACATCAATGTAAGATAAAGAATATAATTTTTATGTGATTTCTACCAAGTTTTCTATTTGTTATGACCGGTTTTGGTTTGTGAAACTATTCTCAAATAAACTAACTAGCCGTAACAAATAAAAGACTTGTTAAAAATCAGACAAAAGTTAATTTCTCCTTCCTAGAGTAAATATCAACTTCTACAATATAACTCTGTTAAAATTTGGTTTTTCGACCAGCTGTCGCCCCCTACGAACGATTACTTTCTGAAGTCGAAACTTTTGCGACCTAAGGACTAACGAGGTCTTACTTTTTAACGTGTGATTCCTTGAACGGGTCATTTTTCTAACAATAAAACATATCATTTTCAAAAATTGACAAAATCAGCCCATTAGTAGACTCTTATCTCGGTTGGAATTTGTTCGATAACTACAATTTGTAAACATTCATAGAACCCTTTTTTTATTGTATATCAACGAAATATTGAAAAAAAAAGAATCCAATATATTGCTTTGCTGACGACAGCACACTTGTCTCGTCATTCCTTCTGGATTCCAAGACATCGGCTACGGAGGCACATCTTCACCGGCAGCAAATGATTGCATATTTTAATGAGGTTCTAGAAGTGATTTCGAATTGAGATGAAAGGTTCAATTCAATGTTCAAGGGTAGGGAGATAATTCATATTCAAAATAGTTTTCTATTTTATTCTGGAATGCTGCAGCAATACTCATGAAGCAACAATACAGGGTCAACAGGTACTTTCACAATGGCGTATAAATTAAGGGACAGAGTTTCATTTCACTTGATATTCTTATACTCATAACTTACTAGCTTTCACCCGCGGCTTCGTTCGCATTCATGCCATTGAATAAGTGTCAGTACAATAGAAATAAATCAATATGAGAACTATATTTTAATGCTTGGCTGGGATTATCGATTTTCAAAAATTATTACCTACCTAACCTAACCTAACCTAACTCAACCTAATCTAACCTATAAATATAACTGGAGTTTTTCCCAACACCAAATCGTTATTTTTATTACCTCGACACGTGTTTCGATCACCAAGTGATCATCTTCAAGAGGAAGATTAATCCTCTTGAAGATGATCACTTGGTTATCAAAACACGTGTCGAGGTGTTGAAAATAACGATTTGCTGTTGGGAAAAACTTCAGTAATATTCATTACTATACAAAAGGTTCCAAATAGTGCATCATAACCTAACCTTACCTATCTTATCCTTTTCTAACCTATCCTAACCTAACCAACAAAGTAGCTCGATTTTGAGATTCTTTTGACAAACAATTTTTTTATCTTACATAAAAAATATTTTTTCTTTAATTAAAAGTTTAATATGTTACTTCTAATAATTCAAAGAACATGTGAACAAAATTTCATGATGAACCCTTTAATTAGTTTTCGCGTGAAACCTTAACAAACAAACTCACATTCGCTTTTATAATATTGGTAGGGATGTATATTCAATATTATAAGTGTAACAATGACCGATAGAGAAATATTTCAACATATATTACAACTACAGCGTGACTCTCCGTCGATGGTAGGTTAGACATTTCTGGAAAACGCAAATATCATTTTTGATGATGTCTACTTTCTTCTCAAGACCTTCCTTCGTATTACAGAGCCCAAAAGTACGGTCCAATAGAGTCTTGATGATTCCTCTTCTAGTCGATTGATGGTGGTTGGATTCGTGGTTCAGATACTGTCCCGTATGAGTGGGTTTTCGGTATATAGATGTTTCCCACTTAGTGTCGGTCCTCTTCACCAAAACGTCTAAGAATGGCAATTTGTTGTGGATTTCTTTCTCCATTGTGAAAGTGATGGAAGATCTCACGCTGTTGATGTGTTTCAGGAAGGCGTCTATTTCAGTTTTCCCATGGTTCCATATTATGAATTACACGGGAATGTAGGGTTACATATGGTATTTTGAATGATTTTGCTTCCTTATAAATTGATGTTCAGCCTGCTAAAACATCAGACATTACAGTATTAAGAACAGTTACTGAATATTTTCGTTCATTTGAAGTTTTTATTTTGTAGCATCGAACCATGATATCTATAACAAATGAAGCTTGTAAAACTTGGTCTACAACTATTTCAGTTAACTGTTTGAGTGGATTCAAATTTAAAGGAGAAAATGTGTTATACCAACATGTTGAAGTTAATATTGAGTTTTTATTTGTATAACCTATACCATATATTTTCCCAGACTACTATGAACTACAAAGATCATGAAAAGTCCGTTACTGTTGCTACTTATGAAAAAAATAATGAATTTTGTCACATACGGGGTAAATGTATAACAAAATATTTGTAAAAATGAAACACACTCTTCACTTATCTGTACTCGACTGAAATCCAAGTTCAGACTAGCATATTTCTGGCTCCGGCTAATAGATGACACAAGCATATTCATTTAAATAGCGATTTTAAAACCTACTGTCACAATTGCCCCACCTTATCAAAAACTGTACGTCAAAATCACATTATGGAGTTGATTTCCTATAATCCCTATACAAAAAGTTCCATACGCATAGTATGGATGATAAGTGGAACATAAACGGATACCAAAACTCCCCCTCACACAAATTACGTGCTATAACAAGTTTTCCTAAATAACTTCTTTCGATCAAAATATCCCCTTCTGAAATATTAACCGGTGATTTTTTATAATATGATGGTACCACGTAACTCGCAAGATGTCAGCTTTCTTATCTTCTGATGACCCTACCAAACAAAAACATCTCAATTCTACACTTTCTCGCGTGAGCAATGTTTTTTTATGTCTATACGTTCGTGAGCGGAAATATCACTTCGATAACTTGATGGTGTGTGTGTCCATATTGAAGATCAACTGCTTAAGATGCATGCCTTTCTTGCAGCATCTTCGAAAGTCATGTATCCGTTACTTGCGGAATTATCAGCTGATGATTGTTCAAAAATTCATTTTCCTGTTTGAGAAACATCACTGTGGTATAACGACTATATTCATCTATAGAATCTGACTGCTACCATGTGTAACTCTTTGAGACAGATTTTACCTCAGAACTGTTGAATTTGAGCCCTATCGAACTCTCGTTTCTAACATCTCCAATCTTGTATACTCATTTGTCCCAATGTTGAGTGACAAAGTTCAAATTCAGAATTCTCAACTTTGATACTTCAGGAAAGCTCCTCTTATGCTAGCATAGTGAAGCCCAGTGGATCTGGTAGCCTCTAATTTTGTATTTTCTCCTTCATCTTGAATAAGTGCACCACATTATTTCATGAATATGAACTCTTTCTGTATTTCACCAACTGATAATAACATTGTAGTCAGTTTGGGAACGGAGAGGGTTTGAACAAGGTTCACCAAATTGTTTGTTCGAAATTGTGCTTTTATCAAACCCATACCTTGGATAGCTGCTGTTTATTCTTCTGAAGCTAGTTTTAGTATACCTTGGTTAGACTTTTTGAGGTCTAAGCAGTTTTTTTCATTGTAGCACATGTTTGAGGTGCTTTCTGAGTCCAAACCCACGATTTTTTTTATATTGTGTTGATGTTGATGCAGAAATACATGCTTCCGTTTTTAATGAAGATTTTTCCTAGGTTTTCAATGATATATCGGCAATTTTTTGTCTTGTGGTTATCTTTGAAGCACTTCCAACATTTATGTTTTGATTTGTCATATCTGTTTGAATTGGACTTGTGATGAAACTGTTTTATATTTGTGATCCATAAAATGCATTTTCTATAAGACGAAACATCGGCTTATCATCTTTTCAGCACCAAATCTGGATAACATTATAAGATGAACCACTCCATTTGTTCATAAAATTACGACTTTATGTCACGAGTTAGTTTAATCTACTCATGTTTTCGATAACAGTTCGTAATGACATTCATTCGCTCACTTGGTATATGCAAAGCAGCAACCTTATTTAGATAGGATCATATCGCTTTTCCTGTAGAACAGCAAATAAGGAACTCGCGTTCCCTAGGGATTCAATACGTCTTCTTCTTCGTGGTAAACGACGCGACGGCGAATAACTTGTATTGCTTCTCTGTTGGAGACTATGTTTCCGACGATAGCAAATTCGAATCAATTTTCAAGTCGAATTCAAAAGCCAAAGCCTTGATAATCTTCGTGCAACGCTCGTGGCCGTATTCAAAAAACTTCAGATGCAAAATAAGGATAACGGGAAGTTTACAGAGCGTAATTTGCTCCCGCGCTTCGACCTTCTCGTTTGTTTTCGACGAAGTCAGTCCCTCTAAACTGTACTTGGAAACAAGTACCTTAAATGCTTCTCTGTCAGTCTTCACTTTCTCAATGTTGAGTGGCAGGGTGAGGAAAGGCTGTATATTCTCAGTGATGTGGTCCCCGTTGTGAAAAGTGCTCGACGTTAGTTGCCCCCCGAAGATGTCACTTATCGGTGTACTGGTGAAGTTGATTCTTCTGGTTGGATGTCCCTAATTTGCTACGCGATGTTTTTGAACAAGATAATTAAATTTACAATAGGGTTGCCGAAAATCAAAAACACCACTAACATGCCCGACTAGGTCAGTGATTATGTTCATGAAATCAATCATTATCTTCGACAGATAAAGAATACTTTGTAAAAGATTTCTTGAATTTGATGGCGGAATTAGTGTTCTTTATGTATTTGGGCAGACTATTGTAAATTTTCCTTCCAGTAAAGCTCAATGGATTCCAACTATGTATTTGGATAGTTCTTAAATGGTTTGATTTCCTTATGAAGTGATCATGAAAATCAGAATTGACATTCTCTGTATCTGTAGTTTCCCAGTGACCTGTCCACCTTCCAAGAAGGTGGACAGGTCACTGGGAAACATCTCCTTTATATCGGCCGGTGAAGGCCAAGACTCGGCGAACACATATTCTCTTTGGTAACCTTGAAGTGTCTCACGACAGTCTTCGTGAAAGTTTTGTAAGGTGCAGCGACATTACTGTTGTTGCGCGGCTTCTTCAACCTTCTTGGGTTTCCCTCAGTGAAGGTGAGGAGAAGGAAGCACTTATAGTTACTGCCACTCCTGCCTCTTTAGCTTTTTTTCTCCTTTTGGAATCGGCGCTACAAATGCGGTTACGCCTTTGCCTTTGTATTATATCACGAGGTGATCTGCCATGTCCAGCCTCATTTCGAGCGGTAGATTGGGGTGGACCTTTCTTTCTGTTCGTCCCCAGCCACCGCCATAGATTGAGGTGAGCATTTCTGTGCAGCCTCGGGATTGGTTTTTGTTTCTTCTGTGTTCTGTTTTTATATTTGTTTCATTCATGTGTGTTCTCACGAGTAGCAAGGGAAGAGTTGGTCACTCTGGCAGAGCCCCGCATTAACGGAGGAAGGCTAATTATAATGAGGTTTCGCCCAGTTCCCCAAGGAGATCGTTCGTAACCACGTATCACCCTGATGCGGCCATTTAGCTGTCGGCACGATTCCTCACACCTTAGCTTGGGTAGGCTGGTCCACGGTGGCATGTTTCGCAAAGGCTTTTGGGGAGGTTTGGTTCCTCTCACACTAGTTATTTCTGCCACCGACCTGGAATCCGGCGACCTCGTCCGTAAGGCCACGTTGGCTTCCCGGACAGGGCTCCCGGTCTCCACCACCTCCCAGTTTTTCTATCCACCACCTGGGGACGCGCGCGATAAGTAGCCCAACCTACGGGCAGAATTGACGCATAAGAGATATGCGTATCAATGTCCAATAAATTTCTAGGTTTGCATATTTTAGTAGTTAGTTGCTTTATTTTGTGATATTGTTACGTTTCAATTTTGCACTAGATCCAAACTACTCCTATGTGACCTTTCAAAACACTACCTCACCTTTTAAGATCTTTATTCAGAGGATGTCAACAATATAAACAATATATTTCAGTTACAAGTTGATTTTATTCATTTAACATCATAGTAATAGGAATCTTCCGTTCCATAGAAAACCATACCTGAAATGTACAAAAATATATGTAAGCTCCCTGACTAACTGCTTTGATCAGTACTTAACACTCACTTCGCATTCTCCTATTGCCCATTGACGTTGGAAATCCGAAATTCCTCGCTAGGTTGAAATAGTTGTTATTGTATATTTCTCAGTTTTCTTCGCCTATCATTTTTCAGCCGTTGTCTGTCTTATTCTCTATACCTTTTCAAGACTATGTATTGCATAGATTATTATTCATCACTTCCAGAAGGTTTACTACATATTAGAGCCATATCGCCTGAAAAACAATATTAGTTAGCTCTGGGTTTCTGAATACTGTAAATATTAAATACGGTAAATATTCTGCATAATATGAATGTTCAAATATTCGTACTGAATGGGACAGATGTGGCGACTTAACCTTATATGTTTCTATTCCATGNAATTGTGTAATCTGCAAACAATTTCAATTTACGATTCAATTTCGAAATCGAATTTATTTACATGAGAAAAATGGTAGGCCCAAGAATAAATCCTTGAGGTACGCCACGTGAAACGCTTCTCATCTGTGAATTGAGTTCTTCTTCTTCTTGTGAATTGAGTAATTCTGAATTACTGTATGAGAAGTTTTGCATAGTCATTCCGGTTTCTTTAACAATTACCATATAGTGTAAATCATCTGGAGGTGATGAAAAATGTTTCATCAATGTTATCAGTATTGCTATGATACAAGCGAGCATTATCGTCATCTGTTGTCATGTAGTGGAAAATCTGTAGTGCAATGTTCCCATTTTTCCAACTGAAACTATATTGATTTCGCAAGGACTTATACCAATTGAAATTACATGTTTCCATGTATTATAAAAGTGAATCGGTATAAAATTTTTATCAATTCGATGAACATTTTCGTTTCAATTCTTCAACTCGATATTTAAATTCCAGTTCATCATTTTGATGGTAATACTTTTTACAGGAGGGGTTTTTGTTGTCCTTCTCTGCGGTCTTGCTTTGGCAATTATTGTAGCCATATTGGAGTTTTGTTGGAATAGCAGGAAGAACGCCCAGACAGATCGACAATCCCTCTGCTCAGAAATGGCTGAGGAACTGCGGTTTGCAGTGAGATGTCATGGATCACGTCAAAGACCTGCTTTGAGACGAGCTTGTACACGTTGTAGTCCGGCAACGACATATGTTCCGGCTGCTCTTGATTTACCACACCTCAATGGGGTAAGTATTCCAGATTATGCGAGTGTCAATTATTTAGGTTCTATATAAACCGAAGACAACATCATTAGAATATTACTGGAGTTTTTTCCCAACACCAAACCGTTATTTTAACACCTCGACACGTTTCGATTACCAAGGAGTTATCTTCAAGAGGAAGATCAAACTCATCGTTAGAACTTATGATAATATCACAATGAAGTATATAATTTCATGGGCCATTTCAAATGAAAGAAATCGGCTCCTCTCAGGGGCGAAATAATGAATTTCCGGAATGAAATGATTTGTTGAAGCAATATTGTTTATTGCAGAGAAAGCTGATTCAGAAAGAATGATCATGAAGAAATATCCTCTTAGTTATTTCAAAGGTGTGATTTCGTTTCATCCTTTTCATAAAAAAAGACGTATGCCTATCAAATCACAAGCGATTTTGGTGAAATTGGTGACACTTATGAATCATTGTATTTATGCCACGTGCCAATATAGAGGTGCCTGCAGTATACTTTCTAAAACCCGCTGTGTGTAGTCCCACTTGTTCCAACCCCATAAATAATTTTGAAATGATCCATGAACTATTTGAGATCAAGATATAATAATAATTGCTTGAAACCTCCCGAAATCTTCAAAAGCAAACTAAACTTCTCTGAAGAGGTGAAATACCTTGGTACTATCCTCGACAAGAAGCTAACATGGAACTCTCATCTACAGAGTAGAGCAAAAAGAGCATACGTGGCTTATGAGCAATGTCGGAGGACAGTGGGAC
>NW_019295836.1:0-14925 GCF_000500325.1 Leptinotarsa decemlineata
AACGGATTAGACCAAAAGATGAATCATCATCGTTCTTTTGGGCTCTGTAATAAGAAGGAATGTTTCGAAAAAGAACTAGACATTATCAAAAAAGATCTTCAACGGAATGATTACTTCAAACTCATGGTGGAACAGACTTTGGCTGAAAGACATCAAGAGTCTCGCAAGAAAGAGAAGCTGTCACAACCAGTGCTTGTACTTCTCTACGCCAAAGGATTATCGAAAAGAATAAGAAAAATTGGGTCCAAATACAACATTAGAACCAGCTTCAAATCTGGAAATATCATTCGTAACAGCCTCACGAAAATCAGGCCATCAAAAGCGGACTGCGGTCAAGAATCACATTTACCGGATACCCGGTCATTTAAAATCCGCACAAGAAAAGTGCACAGAAAGGAGAAACCAGCGAATCGGGAATAGCAGAGCATGTTTTGATACATCAACATAACATCAAGTGATCCCAAGCAGGGATCATCCACAGGGAGAAACACAGATTTGAGAGGAAGTTCAAAGAAGCTACATATAATATGTTGTCCAACGACACATTCAGCAAAGCTAGCATAGAGATACGCTGATCGTTTCGAAGTTCAACTCAGTACACCTTGAACTTCACTGTTTAGAAACTATTCCATATGGAGAACTACGTTAATCTGGAATAAACTTTCATAAAACGTTTTTTCGAATGAATCTAATCTCCAGTGGTTCAAATCCAATGTGAATCGCTATTTTCGCACAGGCACCGCCCTTAGAGCGCCTCAAGGATTTTCCTGTAGTATTTGTGTCTTGTCATTGAAAAAATATGGAAACCTGTATTCAAACGGAAAACTCCCGCCAAACGGGGTCAACTCCCGATTAAGCGGTGAGAGGGAAGAGGCGATAGGTAAATATGCTCGTATAACCTAAAAATAGTCAGTCATCTCTCGTATGAATTAGTCCAGTTATCATCCTAAGTCGATTGTGGATACTAACAATCAAAACGTTGTGGAGTTACTTGGTTTGAAATATTTTTCAATTTTTATATTTATCTACTTTTTGATTTTTTGCTTATTTTCATTTCTATCCTTTTATATTTTTTATTCCTTTTCATTCTGTGTTCATTTTCATTTTGTATCTTGATTACTTCATTCGGTTTTTTGTATTGTTATTTCACGTTTTATTAATTGATATAATTGATATCCTACAAGCAACCTCCTTTTGGCAATTCCATAATGAAATATAATTTTCCATTTGTACGGACTCCTTGAGCTCACTACATGCACTAGAAAACCTATTGAATAAAGATCCATTAGTACAAACCATATTGGCATCCATACATTGGATGGATAGAAATGAAAAATATTGAATTTGCATGGACTCCTAGTCACCAAGGAATCTCGGATAATGAACTAGCATAGCAGGCAGGTAAATGTGCTACAAAAATTCCTGATGTCTGTAATATTCCTATTGGACTGGAAGGCGTGAAAAAATTGTTTGAACAACAAATTATGTGTTCATGACAAACTGAATGAAAGAGAAGAGATACAAAATTGAAAGAGGTGAAGTCAAAAATTACATCCTGGAGCCATTCTATTTCACAAACACAAAAGAACAAACTGTGATCGCACGCTTGAGAATATGTCATACCAACCTAACAAACATATTCATGCTCTCAGAAGAAAAAAACAACCAATATGCCAACAATGTAGACAGAGGCTAACAGTGAAACATGGATTGATAAACTGTGTCCAATATGATGAAAATAGACAACGATTTGAATTATCAAATTCTCTGAAGGTATGTCTGAAAGCTATAGAGCTGTACTCAAAAATTCAGACAAGAAAACAAATGATAGATAAACTAATAGTAGAAGGTCAATGACCTCCTATTCGATGCCTTCGAAAAAAATTGTATTTCAGATATTTATCTTAATTTCATTTGTTCTTTCATGGATTTTGAATCATAGTGGAATCATATTAGATGATGGTTGTCCGAACTCATGAAACTGAATGGTTCAAAGGAGAATATCATTGAATTCTTTTCAGATAGCTACGAAAACAAGTCATGAACAATGTTGATTTATATAACTTCAAGAAACAATAGTGAACATCATAGGACACTTGACACACTAAGGATAATCCACCAATAATATCGTTCATTTTTTGGAAAAGAGAGACTTGGGCGTGACTCACAGAACAAATAATGATTCAAGGGTGACGCTTTCAGGAGATGACAAAAACTGTTAGTTATAGTTCTGGTTTTTGGTTTACACACGTTTACGCTCAAATAATGATTCACCGAAACCAGTCCTGCACGGCTGAATCTAAGGCATCGTCAGGTGTAGCTGACGTGCAAAAACCCTCAAACAATTTGATGAACTCAAAAACAGTTAATTAGCTATTTTCTGGCAGACTGATAAAGGCACGTACTGAAGTACTCAATATCAGGGCCGGACTCCCAATTTCATTTGTTCTTCCATGGATTTTGAATCATAGCGGAATCATATTAGATGATGGTTGTCCGAACTTATGAAACTAAATGGTTCAAAGGTGGATATCATTGAATTCTTTTCAGATAGCTACGAAAACTAGTCATGAACAATATTCATTTATAACTTCAAGAAACAATAGTGAGCATCATAGGACACTGACACACTAAGGATAATCCACCAATAATATCACACATTTTTTGGAGAAGAAAGACTTGGGCATGGCTCACAGAACAAATAATGATTCAAGGGTGAAACAATTCCAAAGCAAGCACTTTCCTTAATACCAGAACTGCAATATACTACAATCAAATTGACGCCTTCAGAAGATGACAAAAACTGTTAGTTATAGTTCTGGTTTTTGGTTTGCACACGTTTACGCTCAAATAATGATTCACCGAAACCAGTCCTGCACGGCTGAATCTAAGGCATCGTCAGGTGTAGCTGACGTGCAAAAACCCTCATATGGAAAGGTTGCNAATATAGGTATCAAATGACCGAACTTGACTAGTATAATTGTAGTACACTTTGGAAAAGATACAAATTCCAAATGGCCATAACTAAAAAATGGCGAATTACATATTATCTTGTGATACTAAGGCACTGAATGAACTAAATAGAATGAGAAGAATTGAGTAATTAAAATAAAAACTAAAAATGTGAAAATGAAATAAGTATAAAAGATGTTTATGTTAAACGGTTTTATTGAAAAAAAAGTAATTATGATGTAGATAATGTACTAAAAACTAAAAAATATATAGAAATGCTGTTCATTTTTTAGATTTGTTGATACATACTGAATCAACTACAATATGTTCTTATCGTCATAATGGGACATTTGACGCACTTAAGCAATAATTTCAACGATTTTGTTTGAAAATGTACTGTTTATCTTCCTTATCTATGATACAGGAATATTCCATCTTGAAAAATTCAGTGGACTACTGCGGCTCACTGATTGACGGAAATCTATAATGCACGTATTGAAAACGATTTAATCTGAAACTTCAACAGATTGAATCAAATCTGAGAGTATATAAACGCAAAGGTTGGAATACACTTATCAAATTACTCTTGATTATAATTGTGTAATATGGCGGTCTTGATAGGAAGATTTTCCCTTCTGATGACACTGAGCATTGCACATGCTGTAATCACTGACGTGAGTACTGATTGAATTTTGTGAAAAAATCATTAGTTGTAATTTTTTGGAAATGAACTGTTCACTGAACCAGTTCCTTGAATTTTGCAAAAAAAAATATCATCAACATTACTGAAGGAGAAAAACTATTTTCTGCAACATTAGAGAACACAGCTCAAATATCATAAAAAACTCATCAATTACTACATATTACATTACATATTGTCACTTGCCGAAAGAAAGTACTGAGCGCTACAACGTCTAAATTGGTAACAAATTGTCAAAAACGACTCTCCTCGATAGGAATACTTGACAGATTGTCGCTGGTCTGGATTCCTGGCCATACTGGCCTGGAAGGTAGTGAGGCTGCTGACTCCCTTTCAAAGGAGGATGCTGCAAGCAACTTCATCGGAACAGAACCTGTCAATGGCATCGCTTTAGGCTTTGCTAAACAAATATTTAACACCTGGATGATAAGAAGGTTTATGAATGCGGAATGGTTTTTCCTCCTCCTTCAAAAATGAAAGATCTTTGATGTCAGAGTGAACAAATTGGAGACCTCTTCTGATCAAACATAATCACCATCTACTTTCTGCAAATCATTTATTCCACTGTCAAAATTCACATATTTGGTGAAATCATCACGACATGGACTAGTTTCTGCTATAACTGAAGGCCTCAATGAGATCATTGATGAATCAACACAAACCTAGATGAGATGAAGAATTCACCAGCTTTCTGGATATGTCTCTTATAACCAACAATGAATTCCGCAGTCACCATGAAGTCTGCATTAGAGTTGTCCAGTCCGAAACTCATTTTACAATCGAAACCAAATGAAAATGGACACTACAAATCTCAACAGGAAAGTCTTCAAGGGCATTTCAAACTTTCTTCTGGCTAAACGTTTCTGTCAACTTTGATGATTCACCAACATGTGCTCATGGAATCACTGCATTTTTTCGAATAAGATAAATTCATAATCAATCTCAAATTTGACACTCAATTTCAAAGTTTTCATTCGAAATATATTTTGAAGCAGACCCTCTTGAACAATGAATACAACCGGAATCCAACAATATCAACTTTTCACCAGGAACGTTGATATTTAGTTTTGGGTTTGTAAACGTCTTTTCCACCATATAATATATATGCTGAAAAATTTGGCAAAAAACATANTAATAATGTGATATTTAATATGGACAGTGAAAGTTATAGGTATATATGACATTAATGCTTGAATCATGTCACTAAACCCGTTGCTAAGGCAATTCTGGGTTGCTATGTATATTTTTTGACTTGTTGAGCAAGATTTTGAAAAACGAAACATAAAAAGAGGTAATTTTTCAACGTCCAGACATTTCAAGAATAAATCTGAAGCAAATGAATTTAAACGTTCAAGCCAGTCTCAATATACCTACACACTGGGTTTAATGGACTGACGCCTATCAGAAAACAACTACTCCCCTGGCTAATACCACGAAGGGCGTTGGATTATATCCGACAGGCGTCGGAAAATTTTAAGAATAGTTTTTGATGCCTGATCATTGAGAATGTAACTTCTAAGATCAATAAATAGCACTTGAATTGACCTTCAATGACAATAAAAAAAGCTACTTTATCAACCTGTGAAGAAATATGCAAGAAATATTGTCTTTGAAAATTTCAATGAACACCCACAACTCGTGATCATACTTCCGAAACTACTCACATATTGATTCCATTTGTAGTATTTTTGAAATTATATCATACCAAAATTGAAAAAATATTGGGTATTCATTCTGAACTTGAAATTTTAGAGAATGTATGGAGTTTTCGTTTCGGAGTAGTTATTTATTTTGAGACCATTTTGTAAGGTGTTTTGTCTTATCAAAATCAAATAATTATCCATTATATCTTTGTTTCTTATGAATTACGGAGGAGATATTCAAGATAATGCAAAAATATTTATTTCTCTTCAGACATTCAGTGACGGTACCCTGGTTCAGCTTAAAGAAGGAAAAATTCGTGGTCACATTCTGAAAAGCGAAAATGGTAAAGATTATTATGCATTCCAAGAGATCCCTTACGCAGCTCCTCCTGTGGGAAAGAACAGATTTCAGGTGAGAGTTGAACATTCCATATAAAAGGAGAAAACATATTTCATAATCAATAATAATCATTTTCTCGATTTTTCATAAAAATTATTAAAATAATAATTATTTCTTTTGGAAGTGTTAGGAGTTGAAATAGTGACTACTTGATCATGTTTCTATTTCATATACAATGAAATACCAACCTAATGTAGCAATGTCTCAAGGAGCTTTACTTTATCTCAACTTATGAATGCATCTATCTTTGATGGAATTGTCATTTTTCCATATCCCATTAAAGTTACTCTTTGAGAATTCCCACGGATTTTTGAGAAACACATCATTTTTTTATTGACTAGCTTTGAGCAATTTTAACTTCCATAATCTCAATGTTTTGGACGCTAAAATTTGGCTCCGTCTTCAGAATTGGATCATACTTGAATTCACACGCATTTTTTATTTCGACGATTTACCGTGTTAGGAATCACACGTTAAAAGGTGAGACCTCGTTAGTCCTTAGCTCGCACAAGTTTCTCAACTTCTGAGAGTTGTCGTTCGTATGGGGGCGACAGCTGATTAACGGAAAAGAAGATTTCAAACAGATTTTTCTGAACAAATTCTTTCAATTTTTCAACTTCCTTTGACATCAGTCGAGAAAGTTAAGCAATAAGAAGAATTAGCGATAAAAGAAACTGCGTGTGAACTTGAAATATGTTCCAAGATCAAGGCAGATTTCAGCCTACGGAACGTTTTGATTATAGAAGGTAAAAAAACCCAGAGAAAGCCGATGAAAACCAAACATGACTTTACATCGGTATGAACCATATCTATCATATCAACAATTATGCTTCCTCTTCATTGTGATTTTTTTTAAATAGACACAACTTTAAATATGAACCTTCCTCAGTTCAAACTTTATTTCTACTCAATTTTGTGGAGTCGATACTGTTAAAAAATCTATCATTTCAGAACATTTCGCATATAATATTCATTGCAAATTCAATGAACATGTAAGTTAATGTAACGAAATTTAACCTGTTACCCAAACCGAATAAAATCTGATTTCCCTAGTGCAACAAGAAATCTAAAAAGTTCTGGATGAACCAGTTGAATCAAGCTTTTGCTAGGCATCAATTGTAATCTTGATACACTTGCAATGAATATAACGTGCTGACATCTGTTGTGCTGAGTGCAAATTGTATTTGCAATGAATTTGCTGTCTTTATCCGCTGGAAATCATTGACTTCACAAACTACAAACATATGTGGAATGGAATTCCTCAGAACATTCTTCCAAATGAATTTAATCTCTAGCGATTCGAATTCAACGTGAATTGCTACTTTTGCACAGGCACCGCTCTTAGAAGGCCTCAAGGATTTTCCTGTAGTGTTTGTGTTTTTTCTTTGAACACAAGGACATTTTTAATGATGAGAACACACTGATATTGTTTATTTTTGTCTGAATTTTCGATAGACATATAAATTTGATGGGGTTCCTTTTATTTCCTTTTCAATTTTATAAACCTTCGAACAGAACCAACGAAAATGTCTTTTTTAAAACTTTGATGTGGTCTCATGAAAAAATGACCATGACAGAATGTAGTTCGCTGGGAAAGATAGCATTTGATTTGTGAAAAAGAGTTGAATGGATTTATGAATCCAAAACCCAAGGAAATCTGATTATACAAATCATTTAAAAACCTTCACTATTTCAAATTCGACCTACATATTGAAACTGATGATTTGATAATGAAATTATATGTTTCAGCTTCCCAAGAAAGTGGAAAAGTGGCAGGGTGTACTGAATACTACGAAAAACACAAAAATTTGTTATCAGGCGGTTTCCAGATTCGGCCTCGAAATCAGCGAAGATTGTTTGTTTGTCAATGTGTACACGCCGCTGGTGAGTGACTGTCATTTATTAGAATAGATCTGAATGTATTGTTGAAATCGAGGTAATTAAATGAGTCGGCCATGGATCTACGCGAGCTTTCGCGAAAATCAGCGCGTGACAATATGTGATGAATCAATGTACAAATTCAACAAATTGGAGCATTGAAAAAATGGCAAAAACCAACANTGGATCATGAGATAATTGTAGTAACTTTCAATTACCGATTGGGGCCATTTGGTATCTACTCATAACCTGTCATTGTGTCTTTCTGTAAAATTATACTTCTAGGATTCACCACAACGGAAGATGACATTATACCGGCCAACATCGGCCTGAAAGATCAAAAGTTTGCAATTAAATGGGTGAATGAAAATATTCATTTATTTGGAGGAGATCCTGCAAAAGTTACCCTTGTAGGTGAAAGTTCAGGTTCATTATCTGTGAGTCTGCATGTATTAGCACAGAAAAATGGGGGAGAAGGTTGGTATTCCATGATCATGGATTTTCTTTCTATTCATTCAACCCAGTTCTGACTTCATTCCTAAGAATAAAAATATGGTCAACATTATATACTATTTTTCTTCAAAGAGCTTTTCCGTGGAGCTATCATGGAAAGTGGATCACCCCTTGTTGGATTCGAACAGAAAAATCCAAGAGAGGAAGCGTTCAACTGTGGACGTACTTTGGATAGAAACTTTCGATCGAATGATACTGGAGATCTACTCAAAGTTCTGCAAGAAGCCCCTGCGGCCTCTATTCTTAAGGTAATAATAAATTTTGTTTCCCCTGACTTTTCTGATAAGCAAGAAACTTCTCATTGCCAGGACACTTCTGTATGAAATACATTTGTTTCAATTTACTATATTTTATAATATATAATTGATGAAAGATCCAGCTGATGAAAATCAATTCTATGAAACTTCGTCCATAAATGTTTGATTGTTTTCCAATGGAGGGTTTTATAATCATTCTCCAACTACAACGTCTTATGAAAATATATAATTATTCTGAATCAAAGTTAATATGAGAACTTAGGCTCTTAGGTTGGAGTTATCTTCATTCTCGTAGTCATTGCTTCATCGAGAGGATATAGTTATTTCTCCCGTTTCCTATAGGTGTAGGTGAAATTTCATATTTGCACTTTTCCATATATCTATGATGATGAAATTTTTGTGTGAACTGTTTCCATGTATCTGAAACATTTCTGGAGGGATGTGTTGACACTCGTCCACGATGAAAAAGTATGTTCGTTCAAAATTCATCTCATTTCATTCTATAGGAATGTACCAAAGCAAGTGGATCAATAATAGAAAAAGAAGGTGACTTCTCCTATGCTCCTTTCCAAACCCTCCTGGAAGGAAATTTTGGAAAAGTGCCAATTTTATTGGGCTTCAACTCAGAAGAATTCATATGGGCATGTATCGGTAAGTCGACGAATCATATTACACTGTCCAATGAAGATAATTTCCGATACTGTTCAAGTTGAACTATTTTTTCAGGAAATGGTAAGAAATCCTCAAAATTTTTGAAAATTAAATTTTTTTATTCATATTTTTTTTATGTAAATGTCAACATCATTTGACGAATCTTGGGAAATCTTAACTATATTGTTTGTCAGCTCCTTTATGATCACGTTAATGTAAATTATAATTACTTATATGCACATGCAGCAAGAAAGAGATACGATAGGGGGATGATGAAGCACATGCGTAAATAATGGTCTAAATTTCATAAGTTCAGACTTCCATTATCTAATATGATTCTACTATGATTCAAAATATATGAAGGTACAAATTGAATCAGAATAAATGGCTGAAATATCAATTTGGTGTAGTAAGCAATGAAACATGGAATGAAAATACAATAAAACGAATAAAATAATTGGAATACAAAAGTAAAATGACTACAGAGTAATAAGAAATAACAAAGGATATTGATCAGACCAAGGCAGA
The DNA here is from genome assembly GCF_000500325.1 of Leptinotarsa decemlineata. NCBI lineage: Eukaryota > Metazoa > Arthropoda > Insecta > Coleoptera > Chrysomelidae > Leptinotarsa > Leptinotarsa decemlineata. Next base: position 9,523 of record NW_019295836.1, read on the forward strand.
AAAATTTACATAGCTGGATCAAGAAACAGTTCCAGTATCTAACATCAGCAATGCAAAACGAAGAACTCTGAAAGGCCTACGTAGCGATAACACCATCAAGATCCTACCTGCAGATAGGGCAAATGCTACTGTTGTGATGGATACTGATCTCTACGAAGATTTTACGGGGCCCTACTGCATCAATTAGAATGAAGTTGTACTAGAATTTAAAAATACACCGCACCACAGTAAGCTCCTTCACGTGTATAGACCATCCAAAATTCACAAAAAAGGTGTTCCGCTCAGACCGATCAGCTACTCAAAACTCTTCCAGACTTTCACTTCCAATAATTCAACTACTACACGAGAGAACTCCATCTTTTGTGACGAATTCAAGGCATTTCGTCGAATTACCAGAGTCACAGAATGAGATCAATTGATTAGTTTCGGCGTGGAATGTTCGCCTCTGTCGAAAAAGCCCTTCAAAGCATACAGGGGAAGCTATCCGAAGTCAAGAACCTGAGTGATAGACGAACTTACCTATAGAAGTAATCATGGAATATCCGAGTGGAAGACGAATTCTTTACGCAAATAGGCACTGGAATCGCGATTTTCACCAGTTAAAGCCAACATATATTTGGAGTGGTTTGAAGCTCTGGCCATTGAAGAAGCTCCGAGTCTGATTGAGATACATTGACGACACCTTCGTAGTATGGAACCATGAGAATACAAAACTGGATACCTTTCTGAAGCACATCAACAGCGTGAGACCTTATATCACCTTCATAATGAAGAAGAAAGTCCACAACGAATTGCCATTCTTAGATGTATTGGTGAAGAGGACCGGCACTAAGTGGAAAACATCTGTATAGTGAAAACCCACCGACACAGAACAATATCTGAATCACGAATTCAACCACCATCAATCTACTGAAAGAAGAATTACCAAGATTCTAGTGGATCATACTTTCGGGCTCTGTAATGGAACTAGGCATCATCAAAAAAGTCCAAGTACAACATCAGGAGCTGTTTCAGATCCAGAAGCACCAGCCGTAGCAGCTTCACGAAAACAGGCTACCAAACACGGACTGCGATTCGAAGAATTGCATTTACCAGATACCTTGTGAGTGCGACAAATTCTGTATCGGTAAATTTGGGAGGCATTGCAAGTCCGCCCTGTCCAGCACAGAAAAAACAAACAGTGTTCATCATCAAATCAGAAATAGCAGAGCATGTTTAGACTCATCAACATAGCATCAAGTGGTCCCAAGCTGAGATCATCCACAGGGAGGAACACTGGTTAAGGGTGAAATTCAAAGAAGCTGCATATATGTTTCGCACTCAGCCAAGCTAGCGTAGAGATACGCAACAAGTGGAAACTTGGGATAGGGAAAGAGGGGATAGGTGAGAGCGCTAGAATGATCTATAGATAGTCATCTTTCGGAGGAATAGTCTAGTCATCATCAGAAAACGATTGTTTCAATAGTCTCCACATATTGAGGTATGTGAATACTGGGTCCGATAATAGTGTATCTTGGGGAGGCATGATGAAACAAAAATTACATTTTCATGTATTTGTCTGACAAAGATCTTTGCTGTAGTGCGACAAGACGGTATTATTTTGAGTGGGGCTAACGTTATTTCATCAATAATTTCATCTATCAGAACATTCATTTCAACAGTGTTTTGGCTAGACACTGTGGGTACAGAATGAATTGTTGTTAAAGATAAAGTATTACCGGCGTTTAGTCAGCGGCTTGAGAGCGAAGTGTGCCATACCGATACTATGCGTTTACACTTCCTCCACTCTTACAGACTAATGAAGATTCATTGAAGTAGAGGCATGAAGTTTCAGGTCATCCATATTGAATATGGTGGCATTATGCGTCTGGGTTCCAGGTGTGTTATAGGTATTTTTCTGGGCGAAACGTATTATGAACGAATTGAGATGCTGGAGAGAACGAATCTGACGAAATCACCCTTCAATACACCTCTCCTGAAAAGGTACCCACGCTATTTGGACTCTAGTCATACCAAATGATATGGTGCAACTAATCATTCAGACGTGTATCTTACTACAAATATAATTGTTATTGATATTTTTGCAATGATGAATGATTGATTTTCATAACTTGAGTCTCAAGAAACTGACAAGTTGAAATGATTTTTCATTGGTGAATATATAATCAATGAGTATAATGGTGATTATGAGGTTTGCCGCCAATTTTTGTTCACTAATTTTCTTTAATATTATGAATTTTGTGATTCACTGCGGGTATATTACATGTATATGAGTTTATATTGTTGCAGATCCGGATGAAGATACTGTGATTGCACTTGATGAAGATCCAGGACGACTCGTGCCAACAGGTATAAATATTTCACCAGAAAATAAAACCATTGCCGGAAAACTACTCAAAGAAGTGTATACCAAAACATCTTTCGAAAACGATATAGGAGGATACTGCCGGGTAAGTTCTCGCTGGAGAATTGTTAGGCCCTTAGTTAAAAAGTGTGAATTATTTTGATGATACATTCAACATTGTGTACTTTATGCTATATAAACATAATTCTGATCCTATGACGTGCAATACATCTTTCGAAAACGATATAGGAGGATACAGTACATGTAAGAACTTAACAAAAAATAAATAATAATTGCACAAATAAACTTTCCTTCAGTTATCTTGAAGGTGCGATTTTGTTCCATCCTTTTCATGAAAGAGGACGTATGCTTTTCCACTCACAAGCAATTTTGGTGAAATTGATGAAACGTTTGAATCGTTGTATTTGTGCCACGCGCCAGTATACGGGTGTCTGCAGTATGCTGAATATTGCCCTTTGTGATTTAAAAGTGCATATAGATTATAACAACAAGTAGCCGCATTTCAGAATTTTTCTGAGAGAAAGTATTTTTTCAGTGTTGTTTCCATTTGCTTTTATTTCAATTCCATAAATTGGTTTGTTATTAACTCTCTTTTCTTTAAAAAGTTGGTTTTCAGGAAACATGTAACTTTCATCAAGTTTTTTGGAATCAGGAAGAGTACCAAAAAACGAAGCCGCATTTCCTCTTTGGATGGCTATACAAATGTTTTGAATGAGAAAAGATGTGGCTCTTGATTCGTGGGTTCCATCGGTTACCTTTTTTTCCGATATCATTGATGAAAGATGAGGCTTCAAAGCCAAAAACACCAAAAGTTTCAACAGCTATTGGGCGAAAGATATAATTATTTCCCAAATTCTGATATTTCCGTAGTTTGGAACTGTCTCCTAAAGAGGCAGCAGCACCAGCTTTCGCAGAAGTAGCAGAAATATGTCAAGTTGCTAATGGAGCTATACAAGTGAAGTCACAAACAACAGATTTACCATTTTTCATGGAACGAGTGTCATACCATCCGACCGTTTCCCGTCGTCACGACTTGTACCTATGGGTTCTAAAATCGTAGGAATTTTTGCTGAAGTTGAAGCCTTTTTGATTAGATCATCAATTGCACAATGGCGAGATAAGCGACCAGCGCTAAAACGGCAGCTCAACCCAACATTTACAGATGTGTTGAACATACAGTAGTGTACCAAGTCGAAATCTGATGGCAAGTCTGAAAGAGTCGTCATCCAATAGAGTCCCAAGTGATGCTACAGGAACAGCATTTAACCAAGCACCAGATTCTTTCACAGTTATTGCGAGAAGACGAGCCTTATTTTTCAAAGTGTCTGAAGCTGTCTTCAATAAAATAATAGTTGCTTGATCTAGTAATGGTTTATTCCATACCCTTTGGTTTTTCATGTCTTCAATTTTCATTGTTTGGCCAGTTCTAGATTCCCAAAGAGATTTGCCCCAATCAAAAACACAATGAGATATTGACATTGGATATTGTAAGATGAATTCTATCAGATTGTAAACACTGCAAAAATGAGGACAGAAATGATGGCAAGGCGAGTGAAGTGGCTGAACGAATTCCTAATCCTCCTCTAGAAAGTGGAATTGATGCCTGTAACCAAGTTTCGTCTTCCAAACGGTTATCAGTGATGAGTTTCAGATAGTTCATTGTGAACGATCGGGAGCCGACAATAAAGTTCACAATAGAGATTGAACAAGATGGTCGACTCCCTTTCCTTGATGTAATGTTGGAGAAGTCATCAGATCAATTTGATACAAATATTTATCGGAAAAATACACATACAAATAGATATCTTCACTATACCTCGAATCATATTGCGAGTGTTAAAAAAGGTATAATATATTGCCTTTACAAAAGAGCTAAAACGATATGCAATTCAACTGAAAGTCTCAATAAAGAAATATCCTTGATTTGATCTGTTTTGAAAGATAACGCTCATCCAGATTCGTTCATAAATTCAACGATAAATGCAATAGAAAATAAAGACTCATAAAAAACCAAACGAACATACAAACAGCTTCACAAATTCAACAATATCCAACTCAACAATTACCGACTCAACATCCACCGACACCTTTAAGTTGAAATTATATACAGGGTCGAAACAATTTGTTTGGCCGTAATAGGCGAGGAAAAAAATAATGTCTGACAAGATTTCAACTAAAGTACCTACCCGAAATATTCCGTGTGCCAAAAATTAAATGAGATACTTGGGAAAGAAAACATATGGAAAGGAAACATATGGAATGTTATATATACAAGGACAAAACAATTTGTTTGGCCGTAATAAGCGAGGAAAAAAATTATTTCTAAACAAGACCATCAGTAAAGTAACAGAAATATTTCGAGTGCCAAGAATTTTTGTATTTCGCAAAACTGAAGACATACAGATGAAATTATATACAGAGTCAAATCAATTTGTTTGGCCGTAATAGGCGAGGAAAAAAATAATGTCTAGAAACATGTGGAATATTATATATACAGAATCAAATCAATTTGTTTGGCCGTAATAGGCGAGGAAAAAAATAATGTCTGACAAGACTTCAACTAAAGTACCCGAAATATTCCATGTGCCAAAAATTAATGAGATACTTGGGGAAAAACATATGTAATGTTATATATACAGAGTCAAATCAATTTGTTTGGCCGTAATAGGCGAGGAAGAACATAATGTCTGACAAGACTTCAACTAAAGTACCTGAAATATTCCGTGTGCCAAAAATTATTGAGCTACATGGGAAAGGAAACATATGGAATGTTATATATACAGAGTCAAGTCAATTTGTTCGACCGTATTAGGCGAGGAAAAAAATAATGTCTGATAAGACTTCAACTGAAGTACGCGAAATATTTCGTGTGCCAAAAATTATTGAGTTACAATCAAAGACCCGTTCAGAAAAAAGCTCAGATAAAAGCCGCAGAGATCACCTCACTTCTGCGGAGACACAAGAATAAGCCAATGCATGGGGTCTTCTTCAATAACATTGGAGACCTTGGCTTATCAGGCCCCACATAAAGTTATTCA
>NW_019295837.1:0-15156 GCF_000500325.1 Leptinotarsa decemlineata
TGGAGGTAATCGAACGTTCCGGTCGAAGAAGCACTTCAATCATCGAAGCTATCCGAAGACGAGGACCTGAAAGATAGAACGAACTTGCCTATAGAAGTAATCATGGACTTACTAGCAGGCTCTGAACGGAGCTGCTATTTCCAACTGATGGACGAATTCTTTACGCAAGATGAAGAACTGCCAATGGGATATTCACTTTCACCAGTTATAGCTAACATATATAAGGGGTGATTTGAAACTATGGCCATTGAAGAAGCACATAAGAAGCCCCGAGTTTGGTTGAGATACGTTGACGACACCTCCCTAGTATTCAACCATGGGAATACAGAACTAGACACCTTTCTGAAGTACCTCAACAGGATAAAACCTTCACAGTGAAGAAGGAAGTTCACAACGAATTGCCATTATTAGATGTATTAGTGAAGGAGACCGACAATAAATAGGAAACATCTGAATCACGAATCCAACCACTTTCCAACAGAGGAATCATCAAGACCATGGTGGATCTTCCTTTTCGAATACGAAGGAACATCTCGAGAACAAACCAGGTCTTATAAAAAAGATATACAACGGAATGGTTACTATTTAGTGATGGTGGAACAGATTTTGGCTAGAAGATAGCCAAATGACATTTGGTTTTGTATCTCAGTCTTAACGGATGCCAATAATAGATGGCGATGTTAAAGCTGAGATTGCGCGCCGCGCCGGTAGTGAAAATTTTCTATGCGATGACATGCCGCCCGCGTGACGTGCCGCCCGCGTGCAGTGCACGCCTTACACGTCCGCTTACGACGGACCTGGGCATAAATCCATTTGTAATGCTAAGTTTTAAAATTACCCTCCTTATGTAACTAGATCATAAAGCCAAAAAATTTACATGAAAAGTTATAATTTGTGATGGAAAAAAGCAATAGTGTCACCAAGAGGACACTTCTTCTTTACTAGCGAAAACGTGATAGTTCATTGGATAGGCATTTCAATTCTATATCAATCTTTGGTTATTTTCTGAGTAATCAGTAATTTTTCATCATTTCAGAGAATCTCCAAACAATAAATATCATCATATTAATAAAAATTTCTTCAAAAACTAGATCTATCCACCATCTATTTTCTGATAATAATGGTATCTCTGAACGAATTGATTTCATACATTTCGAAATGTTTCTGTTGGCGTTTCGGTGTTTTGCACCATTGATCGCCATTAATCAAATATACTCTTAACTCTGCCTTTTGACTTCTTTACTTAGTCCAACTGATATGAACAATACTGTTTGCTTTGCGATTTTTCAGGACTCTTGGCTTCCTGTGTATCGAGAAAGTTTGTGGAATCATTCTTCTCATGAAACATTGCATGTATACGAATGATGAAAATGAATAACATACATATATTAACTATATCTTCTTGAATAATCTAAAATCACCGCATCTGGAGATATTCATCCGATTATGAATCGAAGCCATACCAGCTCTGTTTGCATCGATAACATTCACAAGGGAGATCACCTGGATATAGAATTTTTCTTCTAATGATGATAAAAAAGTGTGAAGTTTCTTCTATCGAAATACCATTTGAACTTTCTGTGTAATATTATTAAGAAAAATTTGGACTCTTTTGTAATTGACACAATTTTTTCATGTCTCTTACTTGAAATACATGACGATATTCCACGATTTTCATTTATTAGTCGCATGAAACTCATCTTCCAAAATGTAACATGCCAATGAAATGGAACTTATTGATTGAATGTCCTCTAACAAAATGAGAAAAGTTTTAATTAGTTCCTAAATTGGTTTCACTTTATCTTCAATACATTTCCGACAACTGATATTGTTCTCAGAGAGAAAAGCACTATTATGTATTTTATGATATCCCCAACGAGTCATGCAATTCCAAATTCAACTGAATTTGTTATAGATGAAAGAGTCACCATTTTCCAATCTCCTATTTGACTTTCGACTGTTATTGAAGAAGAAGTTGTCAGTGATAATCATCAAGAATTGAATGCTATTAAATGGTTTCATTTCCGGGTATGCTGTTGAGATCGAAAGGTTGAGGGAGGGGACAGTCATTCAAATAATTGTATTCACTTATATATGTTTTTAGAAGTAGGCAAATTTATTTTGAACATCATTTACAGTTTACAAACAGTTTTGTTAGCCTCAGTTTGAGGATTTATGCACCCAAGTAACCAAAGTACTTGTGCTGTGCTTTCCATCCACCACTCATTGATTTTTTTAATATACTGAGATTGGAACTAATTCTTATACTGACTGGCTTTAGACAGAAAAATTTTGGACCATGATAGAAAATACATCTCTGTGGATGACTTTTATTAAATGCCGGTATGTTTATGTATGAATTAGTGACGAATCTTGTTTTTTCTTCTTTGTTTGATGATAAAAGTGTGAATTTGTTTGTTCAATTTTGAACATTGATGGATAAACAGTGCATTCCTTCAATGTTCCCCCTCTTTTATTTTTTGAACGGGTCAACTCAAAAAACTGGAATTTGGGATAATGAAATTAATACATAAATACTTTATTTGGAAGTGAAATTGACGAATGAAACTTTTAAGGTGGCGACTGGGCGCCATCTGGGAAAAAATCAAATGGAAAGGGGGTCTTGTGACACATCATTTTGAAGCTCCTGGGAATACTTCACAATCCTAGAATATGAAGTCAATATCTTCACCTACTATAAAATGGCGAAATATTTAATAATTTCCAGAAGACGAACACATTAATATTGATATTTCTAGAAATATTCCTTTTTATCTGCCACATGGCAATCCCAACAACCCGATGTTTGTTATGTCGATTTTTGTTCATAAAAACGGCAAAAAATGTAAGTCCGACAATGAATATCATTGTTCAGTTAGAATATTCTCATTTAGTTTTCGGTTTTTTTCTAGTAGAAAGGTACTACTTCAACAATCTCTAAAATGATCAATTCTCGTCCATTGGAATAAAAAATTGAAGCGATTTTCATTTATAGTGCGATGAGTAACTTTCAAGAGACCGAAATAATTTTCAATAAACGTTTTCCGAATCGTCCTATCTGCAGAAAATATTTGAGGGAACTTGTATTCAAATTCGAAACTACCGACAGTGCACCTACATAACAAAAAGCCCCCAGGTCATCCGTCCATTACGGAAGAACAGCAAGTGCAAATAATTGGTCAGATGGCAGTAAATCCTGAACAGTCGCGAATGTTTGTGAGGTTTCTCCTTCCACTGTGTGGAAACTTTTGAAGAGGAATACGTATCATCCATACAAAATTCAAATGGTACACCAATTAACTGAAGATAACCCTGATGGAAGAACAGAATTCTACTAAATCATGACGGAAACCATTGCAAGGCATCTTACCTATCTCCACAATATTTGTTTCAATGACGAATGTTCTTTTTTTAAACGGCAGTGTTTACAGGCAAAATTGCCTTTTTTGGAGTGACACCAACCCTCACGTTTTCCGGGAAACACATACCCAATATCCAGGAAAAATGAACGTTTGAGCAGGAATATTGGGAAACCATATTGTAGGACCTCTGTTCATTGATCAAAATTTAACGGGGGAACTGTATTTGAATATGCTGGAAACTACTAATGAATTCGATATGGATGTTGTATTCCAACAAGGTGGAGCACCACCACATCACTCCAGACAAGTAAGAAACTATTTGGATACTACTTTTTCCGGTCCTTGGATTGGCCGTCGAAGTCCTACAGAATGGCCAGCCAGCTCACTAGATTTGACACCCTTGGATTTTTTTATGAGGCTATTTGAAACAAAAGGTGGACGAAACTGAACCTGCTTCAATATTGGATATACGACAGAGAATAATAAATATTTGTAGAAATATTGACGTTACTGTGTTCGACAATGTTCGGCGTGAAATATCGGATAGGCTGTTCATATGTCAAGAAGTTCAAGGCAACCATTTCGAGCATCTTCTGAACTGACCTCAAGCTTATTATCTCACATTATGTAGTTAAATATCAGTGTATTCAGGCAATTATTAAAAGTTCTGCCATTTTGTAGTAGTTGAAGATATTGACATTATATTCTAGGGTTGTGAAGTATTCGTCAGGAGCTTCAAAATGATGTTTCACAAGACCCCTCTTTACATTTAATTTTTTCCCCAGATGGCACCCATTCGCCATCTTGCAAATTTCATCTGTCAATTTCACTTCAAAATAAAGTATTCATGCATTATTTTGAAGTGAAATTTGAGTTTTTTGAGTTGACCTGTTCAAAAAATAAAGGGGGGGACATTGAAGAAATTCACTGTATGGTTCAATCGTTTTCAGTAGGTAATTGCGTTTCCTTCTACAGCCATTCGCTGTAGAGTACGGTTTGTGTTTTTCGAATAATATTTTCGAAATTGTGTTTTGAGATATTTGAAGGATATTGAAAGAAGTTTCACCCCATCTCATTACATATTCTGATAGAGACTGGTATATATACAACGGTCTGAGAGTGAGTTCTGTCCAAATGGGATATCGACTTTCATATTAAGTAGTAATATATGTTTTTCCAGGAAAAAGCGAATTTCATAACTTTCGAAATTGGAAAAGCACCGTAAAGCATAAATGTTAAAGATACTTGTAACGTTCTTATGAATGTCTAAATCACGCATAGAATTTTTCTCAGATGAAAAGTTGAAGAAAAACTCCTTTGTAAACAACTACTTTCACATGAACATTGAATTACAACAAATTATTTTTGTCCTACAGTTTGTACCATGAGATTCGTTATGGAATTGAAATGAATGTCATTCATATAAACGCTGCACAACGTAATATATAAGAGTATTGATATATAATTTCAACTTACATGGAACACTATCATCCTCTACTTGTGCTTTTCCAAATTTCACTCGTTTTCAATCCTCATCAGCTTCTCTTTGAACTTTCTGAGATTACTACTTTATGTCACCGAAAGAGGTATTTCTGCCTTTGACACGATGACAGTTTGTAATAACATTCATACGGTTTATTGATTCAATTCCGGTCATAGAAAACATTTTAATTAGAGATTCATTCCTGGAAAAAAAAGTGTTTTAGCATTCTACTCAGTGAATAAAAAATTTGGGAAATTTACTGAGGAACGAACAAAGAAATTATCTTTGAAATGTACTCTCAGTAAACATTTATAGATCATGCACATAAATTCCTTCCAGATACAAACCGTAAAAACACCTTTTCGAAAAACTGCTTCTTCATGAACATTGAATTAGACGAAAGATGAAGTCAATACGAATCAACTAATTCCAAATGAACTCGGAGTTAGGTATACGAAAACAACTTTTTCTCATTCAGTTTGTACTCCAAATACTCGTTATGGAATCTAAACAGATATCAATCACAGGAACTCCATACAACATAATATATGCAAGAGTACTGACAAAAAACTTCACTTAAATGGAGTACTATCTTCTTTAATGATGTACTTCAGGTGCTTTTTCCTCTTGTGAGGTCATCAAAAAAGTGCTAATGAGGTGACAATTCCAGTGTCTTATCCTGAAACTTCGAAGTACACTTTCGAGCATGACAGCGTTTCATTCGAATGAAATTTCATAATCTCTTCGATTTATTATATCGTGCAGCATTCGTATGAATGATATCTGTATCGACTTCATTGCGAATGTTTGAAATTTTGTATGGAAAAAAGTGATTTTTGTGTAGCTACCTAGTTCGATGTTCCAAAAGAACTTTTTCATTATATTCATGAGAAAGTAATTATTTAGAAAGTGTTTTTTTTTTGTCTTGCATTCGAAAGAATTTCATGTGCAGAATTTACACATTTTTGCAAAAAATTTGTATTGAAGTTTAGTTTTTTCTTCCTTCCTTCGCGAGTGCTTCATATTTTTTATTTGAAGATTGAGAAATAAAAAGCCACAACGCTTTTTTTCAAAAAATAATTTCTCCTGAAAATGTTTCATTTTCAATTCAGTAATTCCACTTCCTGAATTCACAAAATGGGGTATTCCAATACGAAAATTTGTAAAAATTTAGGTGTATAATAAGTAGTAGTGGCCTTCTTTTGTATTTTTCGCTCTTTCAACAGGAGTTGTACCAGTGTTTTGCAGATTAATTTCATCAGACTCGATGTTGTTATTGTTCTGTTATCATAAAAAGCAACACATTTATTGAGTGATTATACTGGAAAAGATCATTCGTATAGAATATAAATAACAGGGCACGTTGAAGGCCCAGATGGGAACTCACGTAAAATAAATAAGAAATATGTCTGGGATTCGTTGACGTGAAAAACAATTTTGCATATTAGAATTTTACCATAATATTTCAACATCCTTCAATGTAGATCAACTTCTTTGAAACTTTTGAAGTGTAAATTTGGTCGAGTTACACCATATTTGCGAGGTATTTCTAAAGAAATTTCTGTAAAAAAGTTTTCCTTTTCTCAACTTCAAGAATAAAATCAAATACATTTTTTGTATTGAAGGAGTTTGAGTTATCAATAAGATGATTTTTACTATAAGAATGTCAACATATCTTTCAAAAGTAATATTGGTATATGGTATAAAAACCTACTAGGTACCTATTCATAAAAATATATCTCAAAAACTCTTCAGACCGGCCGATGTTATTTATTGAAAACCTATTTTGCATATTATAATTCAACAATAATGTTTCAACATCCTCCAATATAGATCAACCCCTTTAAAATTTTTGAATTGCAAATACCTCCCATATTTGGGAGGTATTTTCAAAGGTCTATTTATTATACGTTCGAGATATAGTGGCGATTGAACATTCGAAATATTTGAAATTCATTGGAATTTTCATCTGAATTGTTGATCATGGTCCGTTCACGCCTATGTTTTCCTAATGGTTTTTTTCAGCTCTGAAAAAAGGTATTTCGAAACTTGAGAAAACAAAATTCATTTATTTTAGTGAAAATATTTGCTCTTTTATAGGTAATAGTTGAAAATGTAGGAGAAGAAAAATAAATGTGGGGATAATGAAATGACATTTATTGAGAATAGCTAATTCTACAATATTGAAATTACAGTAGTAATTTCTATTCATCTGAAATTAATCGTTTAATCCTCCTAATCAGATATGGAGATAACGAGACAAGACACTAATACAGGCAGACGATATTGATTGATTTCGTGAAAAACATCTTGAATTGCCTTTCATTCCACTAAGACCTCTTTCAGACTCACTGAGAACCAACACTCGCACGCGATTAAAAATACACTTGTCTCCGGTTAGTTTTTGGGGACCCGATGCAAAAATTCAGTTAGGAAAGTCACATGATAAAATAACTCAATAGATCAGAAAGTAATAGAACCTAAAGGCTGACTTTCGACCAAAGATGGTCAGATGTCAATCTTGCTGAAGTGCCCATCAGTAGGACTGAGAAGCGCTCCAGGGGAGGGGGGTTGGATGGAATGGTGTATTAAGTTTTCCTCACAAAATTTATTTTGTGGGGCAAAGTTTTTACTCCAGGGCACTCAACCCGTGAGGGGACATGGGGGGACTAAGATAACAAGACTGAGCTTAGGTAAGGTTAGGTTAGGTCTAAAGTAAGTGGGTCCATTTGCTCCTCCACCGCAACCCGCAAGGGTTTATTGTAGCTCACACCTATTCACACTCGGCCAGATAAACCCAGTTACTTAACGAAGCCGATTAGTTTGTATGGTTAGTGGTCTTTCAGGTCAGATGGTAAGAGTACGGCTCTGCCGAATTCTAAGAACCTGATTCGGTCCCCAGTGGGGCAGGCACAAAGTATATGCTCTGCTGTTTCGTAATTTTCTAAATATAGGCGACATACATTGTCTTCCGACAGTCCAAGTCTCTACATATGATGATTCAAATGACAGTGACCTATAAGAAGGCTTGTTAGACATCTTAGTTCATCCCTACTGTAGTCCAAAATTTATTTGGTATCAAGCTTCGAAAGATGAATAAACGCCTTGGATTAAGCCAATCCTGGAATATTCTGCCAAAAGTCCATAAATCTTCTTGCCATCCAGGTGTTCAAAGTTTGTTTGGCAAAGCCTAAAGCGATGCCAATGACAGGTTCTGTTCTGATGGAGCTGCTTGCAGCACCCTCCTTTGCAATGGAGTCACCAGCTTCGTTGCCTTCCAGGCTAGTATGGCCAGGAATCCAGACCAGAGACAATCTGTTAAGTTTTTCTATCGAGGAGAGTCGTTTCTACCAATGTCGCTTGACTGTCCAAGTATATTTTCATTGACTTGTGTTTGAGGTTGGACTTATCCAATCTCTCCGCACACAATTCAATGGCGTAAATTTTCGCTTGAAATACAGTTGCATAAGTTCCTTGGTAGGTAGATATCTCTGTCCTGGGTCTGCGACTAAAAACACCTGCACCAGAACCGGAAGGTGTTTTTGATCCATCTGTGAGCCAACAACTATCTGCCTTCTCCCGGAGGATCCAGTCCTCTCTACTCCGGAATAGAACTTTATGAGGCGGTTCGTAATTGACAGTTGGAGGCATAGAGTCAGCGGTCATTTCCAGAATGCTGTGACTTCCAGTATCAACCAACAGTCTGTTGCACTCTGCATTAAATTGATTTGTGCAATTGGTAATGTGCACAAGTCTATATGCAGGTCCTCGAACCTCTCTCTCCAGAAAAATGTGGAGAGGAGGTAGATCTAGAAGGATCTCCATGGCCGCTGACGGTGTGGTACTGATGGCACCACTGATAGCCAGACAAGCCTGTCTCTGTAAGCCAGAGAGCTTACTGCTATATCAAAAGATCTAGGTTAATTATATATACCACATTCTTCAACAAACCACCGTATTTTGAAGTTCCTATAAGACGATATTCAAATACATTATTTCCGAGAAGATGCATTGTTAGAGCAAGCGAGACCTCACCCCATTATATTTTTTTCTATAGGATCCTCTTGAAAAACAATGTGATTCAAAGGAAGCCTGTAAACATGCAAAATTTGAAAGTTAGGAGTGAAACCACTCATTTGAGATTTTATTCTACCCGATTCCCCAGAGGAAATCTCAATCTCAATATGGAAATGGAAGATGAAGTCATGTCAAGGTTATCTTGAAAACTTTCTAGAAACTATCATGGGCCTTACATTGAACTGTAAAAAGCACTGCGAATATCTTCGATCGAAACTATATAGCTTTTGCTATAATTTTAAGAAAATGAAGATAGTCATGTCATTAAGTGAACTTATTTCCATTAATAGACCACATATAGCTGTACGGCCCCATTACAACATAATATGTTGTAATGAAACCCCAGAGACACTTCAAAAATATATTATGTAAAATGATTTTTTTAATGAATTTTTGAAGCGTCTTCAACTTTCTTGTTGTCCCTCCCTTGTTTCTTCTCCTTCAAATATTCCTCCAGCGGAGTGGCCGTTAGTATTTGAGATTTTTGTTTCCTTCTTTTGGGGCATGGTTTTCCTGTTAATTGGGGTGTACACTTCAATTGAACAGTCTTGTCTTCATCGATGGCGTTATCGTCGAATACTTCTGTTATTGCTTATGAACTAACCCTTGAAGATGTTCTTCGTTGACGCCTCTTTTTCTTTTATTGAGCATGTGGCTCACTGTTACACTATTCCAGTGGCGGTATAACCTGATGCATATCGATTTCGTTATGTCTGCTTGATGCATACGATGGGTCTGAATCTTTACTTGTTCCGGGCTTCGGGTCTAAATTGATTGTTTGTTATAATGATAGGACTTCATATAAATATGGCATTCTTTGCTATATGCTGTTTTCAATGAACTGATAAACGTGACGTCCAGGGGTTGAAGCCGGTAAGAGGTGTGTGGGGGTAATGAAACAAGAACGATCCCATTTTCACGACAGAATTTATAGAACTGCAAGGTGGAGTGTGTGGCATGGTTGTCTGAAATAACTGACACATGCTCTTCCGTAAAAGCATTTACACATTTAGCGAAATGCTGTAACCATTCCAGGAATAAGGCTTCAGTGATTCATCCACATTTTGAACAGCGGTAAATTGCATCAATGGGTTAATTTTTTTCCGAAGCGTTATGCATACGCTCGCGTTTAAAAAGAAACATGGGAGGCACGAAGTCCCTTGCGGTAATCATACAGCGCACAAAAGTGGTTGTCTGACCTCTTTCGCCACTCGTAATCGTCCCTACCTATTNGCACTCCGCTAATTACAGTCTCATCTACGTTATAAATGCGCCTTGTAGAAAATTTATATATTTCGATCAAATGTCATTACCCGGTTAAGACTCGTAGCTTCGGGTCGCCTTAGCAAGTTCTTTGATTTTAGTTAATCATAAAACATTTTACCAATTTTAAAATGTGATTGGCCAGTTCTGTTTCCTGGTTGACATTTGAAACAGGTTTCCTTCCTGCATATGGTACGCCATTCAATTTTGCTGCCTTTCTAATGGAGTGGGTCTGTTAATTAACCGCCTTGACAGCCCGCTTTATGTCTTCTTCTGACCATGCAGAGCGATTTGTATATCTGCAAAGAATAAAATACCATAAGGGTAAAATCGATTATGATCAATTTTTCTAAAATTGGCAGGCGCATACTTTATCCGATGAACCGAAAATATAACAAAAACTGTACAAAAACTATTTGTGGACGTACACACTGGAAATTACAATGAAACTATCCGTTGTTGGTGTTGATAATTTGCATCTACCTCAAGAGATGGTAGCACATTACGTATCATTTTATACTTTATAGGTTTAAATTACAATGAAACTATCCGTTGTTGGTGTTGATAATTTGCATCTACCTCAAGAGATGGTAGCACATTACGTATCATTTTATAGGTTTTTAGTATTGCGTAAAATAAGTATGATTGATATTAGATACGAATCGATATTCGACTTCGATCCCCTACTATTTTTTTTGAAGTCAAGAAAGATTGTTACGAATATTACTCAGTAAAATGAAAAACTTTCTCGATTGAGTTCATATGGAGTCATTTGCTGTAGAAATTAATTTTTGTGAAAATTGATTGTGTGTTTTACACTCATGTTTGACGGATTCCATACACGTGAGATGTCTCTGGAAATAAAGGAAGTATTATTAATAATTACAATTCCACATGAAGCCAATCTATAGAGAATGGTACTGAAAGGGCACAGAAAGTTTGCGAAAAAAAACATTTTTGAAAATAAATCGTTAATTGAACAACATTGTCAGTGTTAAAAATGCTTTTATTTTGAATGAGAATCGGAGAAATAAATGAAAGTTATTGATTATGTTGGTAATTCGAAAACCTTTCAGACAAATTACAAATCAACACTTTTTTCATTATCAAAGATTCAAGTGGCTGAAAAATTTGATGTACAGAAATAGGGCTCGAAAAAGTATCTTTTTGTTGTGAATATACGGATTTTTTCAATAAAATTTGTTGTTCAGAAGTGTATGCCGTAAAACTAAATCGTCTATCTCCTAGCCCACATATATTAACAAATGGATACGAACAATAATTGGCAATTATTAGGCATTAACATTCGACAATCGTCATCAATTACTTACATTGAGATTGGGGCGGAAGTCTTGACCAGCACTGCGAATAGGCGCAATTTACTCATTCAATGATGTGCCGATGTCATTGACGAGAGTGTTGCGTACGAGAATGAAAAATAATGTAACAATGCTTATTACGATATGTTTGATAATATGAAATCAGTGTATTGTAATCTGACCCATCGGATCGAATTATTGCCGAAGAGTTCAAACGCATTTGAATCTGTTCAGTGTTTGTGTGGGGTCTGCCATTCGTAGGCTAGATTGTATCAGAAACAAAAAACGTGTATTTAGAAATGTGATGTTCGTCGAATTTCAGACGGAAACTTTGGGATAAGTGAAATACTTGTGGTAAGTTCTATATATACATTTGTAGTCTTGGCGAATGAAATTAAACATCAAATTATTGTTTGGTATGAAACAGTAGAAATTTAAATTGATTCTCAATTAGCTTTGAAAATGATGTATAATTCATAGCCTCGGTTTCAAACTAACACCAAATCTAGAACACGTTTAAAGACAAACAACTCTGAGTAGGAATGTGTTTACAAAAACAAAACTTTATAATGGACAAAAAATGTTACTATTTGTTCGAACGATGATAAACCAAGAGTATTTTTCAAATTCTGGTGACTCGCCGCTTTCAGCCTGATTAGGCTATAATTAGCGACACGGCTCGGCTTCGCATACATATCAGAATATGTGTGTCTAGGTTTTTTTGCCATAGTGTCACACCAGCTTTCCATGAATAATGTTCCCGTTCATATTCTTGGATATTCTGAAAAACTCGGAGATATCCTTCAAGTTAATAGAGATATAGGAATTGATAGGAATCACACATTAAAAGGTAAGACCTCATTAGTCCTTAGCTTGCACAAGTTTTGACTTTTGATAATTGTCTCTCGTGTGGGGGTGACAGCTGGTAACGGAAAACAGAATTCAAACAGAATTTTTTATATGTATATTGATAATGGCACACTTTAGAAACCAATATATCGTTGAACAATAAATAAAAAAATTAGTAGTTAATTTGTAGTGGTGGTGACTGGTCTTTCTCGAGAACCTAAAGCATATTTATAGATTTCTATTTAAAATAATAGCACTAAAAAGAACTGGATAGCTAATAGTTATTTATTTCAAAACTATTCAAAAACAGGAATATTTCAATAGAGTAATAATACCAAACTGAACATATAATTGCGAGTAAAAAAGACATCCACATTGCTGACGCTGATTTGAGATTCTCCAAAAGAGCATTGTACAGTGTAAATAAATTGTACTAACATGAGTGTTGGAACTGTTTTGTATAATGTTTTGGTATAGTCATTATTAACTGGATTGGGTTGTGAACGTTCGTTCTGTTTCTGATTGTTTCGGAGATATATGAAGAGGTTTGGGTTCTCATAACATTATGGAGTGATGAGAGGCCATGATGTAATCAGCGGTCAGACTTATTCAGCCATTGAGATTCTCCAAATACCATTCTGAGGTATGAATTTTGGAACTATTGGAGTCTGAATATGTCTCAAGTATTCAAACCCATAGACATAATCATAATAGTTGGCTTGTGAAAGTACTAATGTATCACATAAATAGAATGTTTAGGTCTATTGGAAATATATCTTAGTATGATTACATTCAAATTTCAGTTCAGGGTACGTCTTTCGAAAAATGAACGTTACGTGGTGCGAGAACTGAAGACTTAGATACATTGATTACAAAATCATGTTTCGTGAAATCTTCATTGATTTTATATTGAGATTCCAAAATTGTTCTTGGACTAAAAAAAAGAAAAGTTGAGTATCATCTGCGTATATACAAACACGCTGATAATTCAAAATATTTGCAAAGGTACATGTATAGATAGTGTGAATAGAAGAGTCTAAGTATTGAACCTTGTGGGTCTCCACGTGCTATACTTCCGTTAGAAGATAGCGGAGAGACATTTCCATTAGGAAACCATTGTGCGTTCATCTAGTACTATGAAGTACTACAGATATGATAATATTTCGTAGTTCAGTAAATCAAACACTTTACTCTAATATAGCAATATCAAGATCCCATAACTATTCAATTCTCTAAGAAAATGGTTTGTTATATTGAATAGGGTAGTACCACAGCTATACCCCGAGAGAAATCCTGACTATACTAAAGAAAAAATGTTGTTATTCATCAGGTGACTTCATAACTGAAATTCGACAGCCCGTTCCATCAATTTGAAAAGGATTGGCAGAATTGTACTTGGTCTAAGTTCAGTAAAACTTGTTGCTGAGCTGCTTTTTGGAACTAGTTGTAACAGACCCCTTTGCCATAATTTCAGACACAGTTCATTTATCAGACGGTAATTGACTATGTGAGTTACTTTGGGTGTTATTGAAGGATACATGAATCTCAGAAGAGTGATATTTATCTGATCTGCACCATCTAATTATACAATTTTTACACTGAAATTTATTTAAGACGCGATTCGTTACACGGTACTTCCATTTGTTAGGTTGGTACATCAAACTGATCTACCATGTATTCTTTGAAAGACACTTTTTTGTGGAAGACTCAATATTTCTCATTATTCTTTGTGTATATACTCTTCCACAATCAATAGAGAATCTGCTGTAGTGTAATGAAGGGCAAACAGAAAATGAGCTGACTTTAAAAATTATGCCAAATTTATGAATACAACAGATTACTGACTAATTGGAGTCTTCAGTGGTTTATATTTCGCAGTAAGTTTTCGGGGTCAGCTTTTCAGTTTGCCCGTTATCACAGTTTTATTGATTTACCTTTGTTGATTCTTCAGATTGTAGAAGGTTATACATCCAAAAAAAACAGCAAGAAATTCTACAATGTCTTTTATATAAGAGAAGGTATTCATAATTCTGTTTTTACTTGTAAAATTTTGCTATTGATTCATCTTTGTTGATTCTTCATATTGTGGAAGGTTATATACCGAAAAAATAGTGAAAAATTCTACAAAATCTTTTATATAACTGAGTATATTCATAACCTGGTTTTCACTTGCGAAATCATATGAGCAACTCTTCCCTCTGTGATTGGTTTACGGAATAAGATTTCAATAAACTTGGTTATTAGATTGTGGCGACAATACTTCTTTCAATGTTGGTCTTATAGTCATAGTCTTCATCGCATCCTATGTATATTTGTTTCATATCTACTTGACGTCCGGAATATCCTTGCTTGGAAAGGATATCTAATGTGGAGAATAAGCATATAGATATCTATAGGAAATACGAGAATTGAATGCATTCTCATATCAACCACAATCCATCCAGAATAACATTTTGTTAATGAAAATCATGAGAATAGAAACTCGTGTAACGCCATCTAGGGGACTAGACAGTAACTATTTTCTATCCGATACTTGTCAAAGTTTACAATAGATGTCGGTAAGCTTAAATGCGAAGCAAGAAGTTTCTAGTCTCCATTCTCGAAAGTACTAGGCCCGCCCCCTGTCTCATATAAAAGCGCGCACGCCATTCATCCAGTTATGCCATTCGACGATATGACGAAAACAAGGGATTAGCTGGGTAAAGTGCTGTATGTGCGGTGGTGAATACTGTGAGTGGTGTCATTAGCAAGTTTTTAATACTTGATTCTTTACTTCGGCATTTTTGAAGACAAAATTATGTCG
>NW_019295840.1:0-15267 GCF_000500325.1 Leptinotarsa decemlineata
TGGGCTCTGTAATACAAAGGAAGGTCTCGAGAAGGAACTAGACATCATCAAAAATGATCTTCAGCGGAATGGAGAGAGCTCTCGATGGTGTCGTTATCTATGATAACATGGTATGATAATAATTTTCATTGTTTTGATAAATCCTTGGTGTCGGCTTCTGAAGCTGTAACAATTATTTAAATGCATCTAATCATAAGAAGTGTCTGGTTCACGTTTGAAATAACAATGAGGTGATATTTATCAAAGTTGTTATCAATTGAGATTGACGCTCCAAAACCCTTTCCTTATGATTATCTACGCAGTTAGGTTAGTGTACTTCATTACCGGTGAGTATTCAATGTTGAGTTTCATAAACAATTACAAATACTCAAAATACTTTGCATGCTGTAGTAGCTTGAGCTGGAATATTAATATGGCATGATGAATTCTGTAGTATTTCTGTAGTTTGGGTCCCAAACAAATTCACTGGATTTATGTGAAGATTGTTAGACCAATGATCATTTATGATGCAATTGCCGTGTGGCCGAAAGCTTTATAGAAAACGGCCCAAGCGAAGCTCTCTGGCTTACACAGACAGGCTTGTCTGGCTATCAGTGGTGCCATTAGTAACACACCGTCAGTAGCCATGAAGATCCTTCTAAATTACCTCCTCTCCACATTTTTCTGGAGAGAGAGGCTAGATGGACTGCATACAGACTTGTGCACCTTGCTAATTGCACAAATTAATTCAATGCAGAGTGCAACAGACTGTTGGTTGACATTGGAAGTCACAGCATTCTGGAAATGACCTCTGACTTTATGCCTCTAACTGTCAACTACGAACTGCCTTATAAAGTACTGGCCCCGAGTAGAGAAGGAAATATTAAGAGTAGATAGTTGTTGGTTCACAGATGGATCAAAAACCTTCCGATTCTGGTGCAGGTGTTTTTAGTCGTAGACCCAGGGCAGAGATATCTACCTGCCTAGGAACGTATGCGACTGTATTTCAAGCAGAAATTTACGCTATTGAATTGTGTGCGCTATTGAATTGTGTGAGATTGAATAAATCCAACCTCACACACAAGTCAATAAAAATATTCTCGGACAGTTGGTAGCTCTTGACTTCTATCGAGCAGCGTCTAAATTGGTAGCAAATTTCCGAAAACGATTCTCCTCGATATGAAGACTTAACAGATTGTCTCTGGTCTGGATTTTTGGCCATACTGACCTGGAAGGCAACGAAGCTGCTAACTCCCTTGCAAAGGAGGGTGCTTGCTGCAAGCAACTTCTTCGGACCAGAACCTGTCATTGGCATTGCTTCAGGCTCTGCCAAACAAACTTTGAACACCTAGATGGCAAGAAGATTTATGGACTTCTGGCAGAATCTTCCAGGATTGGCTCACTCCACGGCGTTTATTCACCCTTCGCAGCTTGATACCAAACAGATGTTGGACTACAGTTGGGATGAACTACGATGTCTACCAGGCCTTATTACAGGTCACTATCATTTGAATCATCATATATAGAGACTCTGACTGTCGCCCCGCTGGGGGCCGAGCAGGTTCTTAGAGTTCGGCAGAGCCGTACTCTCAACATCTGACCTGAAAGACCACTCACCATTCAAACTAATCGGCTTCGTTAAAAGGCTGGGTTTATTCGGCCGAGTGTGAATAGGTGTGAGCCACAATAAACCCTTGCGATTTGCTGTGGAGGGTCGAATGACTTAAGACCTAACCTAACATATAATAATAATAATATAACGTCTTCATTCACCTAAAGTAAGAACATACAGAATATACAAGAAAATATTGAGGTGAATGGGCGGAGTGTCAGCAAAGCTGTTATCAAACTTAACCTTCAAAAAAATAAATGAATTTGACATGAATAAAAGAAAATTACAGTACAGTTATTATTCAGTCACCAAATCTTTTGTGTAAACGCATTAGCCACAGCCAACATGAGGAAAGTGAACTACTCAAATGAATGCTCTTTGAGTCTTTTTTTGAGTTTTTCAACAAGTAGAATCTGAATTCACTGGGCAAGAGATTGTAAAATTTAGCTGCCTTTTATGAGAAGCTGCGAATAAAAACAGAAGACCTGTATTCAGGAATTACTCGCACCGACCTGTTTCTAATGAAAAAGCTGTTAATATTTGAGAAATAATTGAATTTTTTTCATTAAATAATGTGGCATTCCTGTCTTCAAGACATTGTGAGTGTTTCTCTGAGTAGGTGCAGTGTGCAGTGTCCTGAGTTTCTCTAGTTACAGCCAACCTGATTCCTTCATGACCGGTGATATGTAGTCGTATTTTCGAAAGCCGAAAGAAAAACAAAAGCAACTGTTTTGGATTCGTTTAAGACGGAGGGGATCAGTTTGAAGTAATGCGGAGCCATAAATGCTATCGCAATAAGACGCTTTCGAAATGATCGGCGCTCCACATATTTTCAATTTGAGTTATTTGGTAAGTAATTTCCGATTTGGAACAGTTGCCTTGAGATTTTGAAAGACGTTTGAATCAAATGGCTAACGTGATTTGTAAAGCGCAGTTCAGAATCAAACCACAGGCCTTCAGTTACAAAACGCAGGACGTTACTATTTATATGAATATGAAGACTATTTTTAGCAATATCTCGCAATATTTTCGGTCCAATGATCATTACTGCCAACTTTTTGAAGTTCAACTTCAATTTATGAGCTGATGAAATATCAAATATGGTCTGTAGATCACGATTAATGAGGTTTTGAGCGGAATCAATGTTAGGGAACTGAACAAAAAAAAATCTGTTTTAAAATCTGTTTTCAAATCTGTTTTTCCGTTAACCAGCTATCGCACCCCTACGAACGACAACCCTCAGAAGTCAAAACTTGTGCAATCTAAGGATTAACGAGGTCTTACCTTTTAACGTGTGATTCCACACAAAGAAGTACAGTTGACTATCATCTGCATTTGTCTACCGATAATAATGATTGGTTGTTTAGTATAGGTTGGGATCTCACATAATTGCGCTTGAGTAATAATAATAATAATAATACGTACGGCACTCTTACGGTATTGACGAGACACCGGTGTTGCCATACGCTCCGGAGAATATTGAATCCGTTGTAGGGAACGAGAAGTGCCGAATTTATTGGAACTATTCGTTTCCCATCCTCAGGCTCATACAAGCTAATAAGCCTGATGTGGTCCTTCTCGACCACCAGAGCAAAGCGATATTTGTCGTGGAGTTTTCAGCTCCTAGCGAGACGAATATCGTCAGAAAAGAGGAGAAAAAACGGATAAAATATCGAGATTTTCTCTTTGAACTCCGCAGACTCTATCCAGGTCACTCTGTCAAGATGGTTGTTCTGATTATTGGAGTCCTTGGTGGAATGATTTTCTCTCTACTCTCGAATTTTAAAATCATACCGGCTTGCCGCACGTTATTTTCAACGCCTCGACACGTGTTTTAATCATCAAGTGATTATCTTCAAGAGGGAGAAGTTTAATTTTCCTCTTGAAGATGTCGAGGCGTTGAAAATAACAGTTTGGTGTTGGGATTAAACTGCAGTAATATCAATTTCTGCTTTCTAAATCTACCTGTTTTGCCATAATTATTCATTTATCTTATAAGTTCTGTCATTACCTACTGTTATATAAAAGATATTGTGAAATAATTTGATATACCAGTAACTGTTGAATTGAATAAAATTAATTGTAAAAATTCTATATTTACTATCATGTATTTTGAGAAAAAAATTTCGAAGTGAATGGGAATAGCAAACCTGATTCCAAACGAGCAATACGACCAAGTAAAGAAAATGTCCTGGTAATTCCAGATAGGGCTGACAATGGAAAAGTTTTTCTATACTATGTGAATAATGTAATGACTGAAACGGATTAATTCTGAACAAGAACAATATGAAATCAATATTCAAGCCAAAATACCCATCAAGAGAGTCAGCTAAGAACACCAGAGCGCCTTCAGTAACTCCGGTAGTTCACCATAAAGAGAATTATAGTCACACTGACAAATCAACAGTAGAGGATCATGAGAAGGTACACACAATGTTATCGCGTTTGAAGAGACTGAAATTCTCAATAGAACTTGGATAGTTTTCATTCAAAACTATAGAGGCGCTGGAAATTCAGGAACACAGAAATTATTTCAACAGAAAAGTGGGAATTGCCACTTATAAAATATTGTTACCTGTACTTAATTGTATCCAGTCAATCAGTTCAAAAATACAGATGAATATGGCATCCAAACATGAGCCATATACTGGATCACAATTATTTAACCGAGCTAGCACCAATGAACCGCAAAGAATTGATTGTATTTTTTGTTTCGTATTTTTTTTCTCTGGTAGTCACTATCAAAAAGTAATATCGTTGTTTTATTTGTGGTTATCTTCAAGCAGTGACTTTCAGATACTCTCTCAATGTTGATTATTCGAATTTTATGAATATTTCTTTAAAGTGGTTGTATTTGCGAAGTAGGCATTGATATGATAAGTTTACAAGTTATCATTGAAAGGAAACTCCATTCATCTAATAAATGAGTAAACTCAACTGTTAGAACAACACTCTGGGCTTTCAGTCTTAAAATCCCTGTGGATTGTCTGAAGCAGCAATAGAGACGAGATATATCTAGTTTAATCCCAGTATCAAATTGCAAAGTTGAATATTTGTCTCACACGAACACGTATTATTGTTGCTACGTGCTCCGTGTACGGTATAACTGTTATGAATTATCATATACTGATGTCATGTCTAGAATGTCTTCTTCATCATGAATTTATACAATTATATCATTTTCACTAGACAAATGGCAGAACGTACTCAATTTCTGATACCTGCTACCTGCTTCAATC
Organism: Leptinotarsa decemlineata; assembly: GCF_000500325.1. Taxonomy (NCBI): domain Eukaryota; kingdom Metazoa; phylum Arthropoda; class Insecta; order Coleoptera; family Chrysomelidae; genus Leptinotarsa; species Leptinotarsa decemlineata. Next base: position 4,831 of record NW_019295840.1, read on the forward strand.
GAGTGAAAAACTTCGCACTTCTCCAGTTTTTTTTACTGATTTCTTGATTAGGGAAGTTTAGAATTTATTCATTTCCTGTCTGCCGGAAAGTCTGAAAAATGCCTAACGATTTTTCTTGTTCATGCTAAAGCGTTTGATACTGTAGTACACGCGAATTAGTTGAATAAATTATATCAGTATGGTGTATAAAAACCTACTTTCCGTTTACTGCAGAGATATCTAGATATCTAGGATACAGAAATCTGAAATTGACAATTGTCACTCCTATAGAGAAATTACAACGGGTGTACTTCAAGAAACGTTCCTTGGTCCAATACAAAGAGATGAGATATTCATCCTAATTATTTAGTGAAGTGACTGAGCATCCTAATAAAAAATTCTGTTAGTCTAAGCGAAATTTTGGACAAAAAAGCTGATGATGATATACACTTACTTAGCCAAATCGTTCTCAAGATACTGTATAACTGCCTGGAGTGGTATATATGTCGGTTACAAACTATTCAAAACACAATTCTCACAATATTATCTAGAAGACCGAAATTTTTCTCTACTGAACAAATTCCTACAATGCCTATACTCTCAACAATGTTAACTAGCAATGTTCATGAATAAACACAGATTTGAAAAAACCTCTAATAAAAGACAAACTAGATCAGTGGAACATTTTTCCATTGAAGTATCAAAATTCAGGAAATGTCACACACACAGATATATTTTTTATTTTGGTTCGACACCATATAACATGCTACCCGAAAATCTAAGCCGAATAGAGGCTCAGCTCATTCAAAAATTCGATTTTCCATATGAATAACACCGGAGCATTTTTTTCGGTTTCATTCCGATTTTTCGATAACAAAATATTGTTTAAAAAAATGAATGAGAAAGTTTTGTAGGAAATTAAATCTGCTACAAAAAAGGTTCTAAGAGCAAACACTCTCTTATCAATAGTTTTTGAGCTGTAGAGTTGGAAAAGTGCATGTTGATAATTAGTGATACCAAGTTTTCTTTAACTGTTGATATTACATTGAATATTATTTACAATGAATTTTACTAACATCACTTGAATTGTTAATTTTAGAAACGGCATTTTATATAGATACATTTCAATCCTTGAATCCATAGTTACTGTGAAATCATAATATCAAACTGAAATTTAAATTTTCGCGCATATTTCACTTTACTCGAACTAGCGTCAGTGTATTTGGGAAACCATTCCACGGAAAAGACTACTTTTAAAGATACTGGACCGATACACCATGCACGATGACTTTCGAAACACATTTATTTCCATGAAAAATTTTTACTTAGCAGAGTATAAAGCCAAGGACTCCGTCAAACCTGTATGTTCATAACATTATTGTATGTATAAGCATGGTATTGTGCGCACGCGTCACGTATTCCAGCACCAGCTCACTCCCCAAGTTGGGCTCGTGAAAAAGTTTTACTTCAACGTTCGCCTCGCCCGATCACACTTTTCGTAATACTCTCGTCATGCATTGATCAGCTTAATCCCCGAGTCCGCTCGCGTGAAGAAATTTTACTTCAAAAAAATTAAAAATACCTAAAAAAATCGGTAGTCCTCATAGAACCTATTTTCTATTTGAATTGAAGGGGTTATTTTTTTTTTCTATATTTTAGGAATAAGAACAACTGTGTTACAGCACAAACAATCAATATTTTTGATGACGTCTGCCTCCAGTTACTTTATTATTTCTCTATATACAAGATTTTTTTTCTACTTTCATGACTCTTAGCCTACTGAAATCGTCAAAATAGGCTTTTCTCTTCGACTTTGATTTCGTGAACAGCCTCTCTTCCTTCAGTCATTCTAGTGATTTCAAAAATTTTTCTGTATATTCACTCAATGATTGTTCAGGAGGAAAACTCCAACTTACCGGAGACCAATAAACCGTTTATCTTGAGCGTTGACCAAAAATAGGAGCCCGATTGGCCATATCCTAAATCACTGCGCCACATTGAATCCTTTGCTAATACATCTGTTGCAATTGTGTCCAAATTCTGGTCCTAAACCCCAATTTAAACTGATCTATATTCTCTAGAGTCTAGATCAATCAAGTTTAATCTACAGTCGAAGCATAAGCCCGAATAGAGAATTTGTCAAGGTTACTATTTCAATATTATAATATCCAAAGTTACCACATTTCATTTATTTGGATTTGATCATTCAATGTTGATCAACCCAAGTTGGATTGTTGTGAACATCCTGTGCGTGCATATCTGGTCTTATCTTTTCATGACTTCCTATAGCACTGATAGGCCCACCTGAACTGTTTGATATTTGTAACTCTTTGGAAACTAGAGCCCAAACACAACGCATTCCTGATTCATCATTAGAAACGAAGATCAACAGGCGGTCTTTTATCGTATGTCACCCACATTTGGAATAACGCAATCAAGGAACATGAAAAATCAAGAGCTGTTGCTCTTGATATTTCTAAGGCCTTCGACCCCTCTGGCATGAGGGTTTGCTGGCCAAACTTCGATGCTATGGCTTGTCGGATCATTTGTGTGTATGGCTTTTCAGCTTCCCGAAAGAACGGTTCCCTGCAAGTGACCATCGATGGATATCTCCCGAAACTTCTACCTGGTATTCCCCAGGAATCTATATTGTCTCCAAATCTCTTTTCATTGTATATCAACGACTGTTTGGAAAAAACGAGAATCCAATATAATGCTTTGCTGACGACAGCACACTTGTCTCGTCATTTCATTTGGATACCAGGATACCATTTGGATACCAGCTGCGGATGCACCTCTTCATCGGCAGCAGGAGGTTGTATATCCCAATGAGGATCTAGAAGTGATTCCGCACCTCTTCATCGGCAGCAGGAGGTTGTATATCCCAAGGTGTTCGAAGTGTTCAATCAAAATCCAATATTAATAGCGGTATAAAGCTAGTATCATCAATCACAATGTTGATAAAATGATTTGTATTCTTCATTTCTTGCATTAATGAAAAGCAGATTTAGGTATCGATAACGTAAAAAATCGCTAAAGCTAATGGAGTTTTATCATAATCCAGATATTTATCGGCATTGTTTTCATATGCTGAAAGGGTACTTCACATTAAAGTATACATATTGGATTTTCATATATTTTAACCCTGCGTCCGACATGTGGACTTTTGTAACATTTGTAGACACGTGGGGTCATAACAACATTGTTGTTATGAGAATTCTATACTGTAATAACTCTTTTTGCAATAAAATAATTTTCGATTTACCAAAACGAGCAAAAAATCGTTATATTCCTTCTTTACCAAAACAATGGGTTCTTTTAGTGGAAAAAATACAGATCTACTCGAAGAAGTCTTTTGCACATAAAACGACTAAATAAATATCAAATTGCTGGTTCAAACAGATAATTAAACATCATAAAATAGGAATAAAAACAAATTATCGAAAATCATTAAAAAAAAGTTACAGATCATCAATATTTGCCATTTCTACGCAAGATTTGCAGATCATTTCTGCATGGTCCAGACATACGTCAAACGACGACTGATTTGAGATGTGAATATGAGAGTGGAGGCTATATGCGGAAGCTACTGAATATATCCGACGCTGGGGCGCCAATTTCGAAAAGTTATATGGAATTTTTTACGGCTGGGGTATATCACACCCCACGTGTCGGACGCAGGGTTTGAATAAAATTGATTTTCTGCAGTTCATCAGTATCTGATGCCAGATATTTGTGAAGTACTGAAATTTAAATGTTCTATTTCATTATTTTCTGACGTCATTGAAGAAGAATTTGGGTTACAAAAACATTTTCTTGTCACCACTTTTTTAGCTGTACAAGATGGCGTTCACTGATTATTAATTCGACATTTATGTCTCCGAAAAACCATAATTGCTTTTGAATATTGATATTAATTAGCGGTTTTGGAGAAAACTAAACTGATTGGAAAGGTTTGGCTTTCTACTCATCCATCGTGATACAAAAAATGTGGGAATCTTCCAAAGAAAAGAAGGAAGCAATCAATTTCAAAAATTAACTTTATACACAGATATGTAGATCTTGCAAAGAAGTACCTTGCAGACACAAACTGAAAGAAAAAGTCCTCTAGAGCAACGATCGGCAACAGGCGGACCGCGGACCGTTCGCGGACCGCGAAAAGTCGAACATCGGATCGCCAAATATTGTAATGTGTTTGTTATATACCAAGTACAAACATTAATACGTAGACAAGGTATGCTATACCTTTAGTAATTGAAGTGATATTTTTAAGCCACATAGAATTCAACTGAGTATGTACATATTTTATTTCAACCAGTTTTACAAATACCTACAACTTTTATTACCCTGTGTGTATGTGTGTTTGTGCGCGCTTGCCACTATTTTGTTTTGTTAAAACAAGCGCGAGCGAGTACCAAAATCGAGAGTGCGGGTTTGTGGGCGGGGGAAGCAGAGTGTCAGTTGTAGCCTAAACCGCGGAGCAACTATTCATTTGTTTTGTGATTTTTCGCGTTTTCATAATATTTTCGTACCTACGCTGATATGGATTCTGAGAAGCGTGAAGTGGACAGTGAAAATAGGACGTTTCTGGCAGAATGGACTGAACAATATTGTTTTACGTTGCCTAATAGATGTAGGGAAAGTCACAGTCTGTCGCGCAGGTCTCCTATTTCCCTGTAAACCCAGCGTCCTCGAATCTAGCGACTTAACTTCAACACAATATGTGTCATAGTACTCATAGTATTATATTGCTATGTCCATTCATTATTTTACGTCCATGACTACCGATGACAAAAATGCAAAACTTCAACAAAAAGTAGGACTAATGGCGCCGATATATAGAATGTAAATTCGTGGAATTGTTCAGTAAACTAGGAAGAGAGAAAGCAAACATTTGTTATATCATTCCAATCGAGATTCAGAAAATGTTGGTCTTGTTGGTATGAGGTAAATTTGTATGCTTGTATTCATATAAATTCATGTAAAATGGGTAACTTCCGAAAAAAATATTACAAAGTTAATACAAATTGGTAAACCATTCAAAAATATTCATAAATGATGGCAAAACTCTCTTCCAGGCACAAACTTGTTGAGAACGTACCCAAAACAACTACTTTCAAACATGAACATTAATTTACAAGGAATTCACTTTCTCTTATTCATTCTCATTCTTTCACCAAACATTCGTCATTGAATTGAAACATATATTACACAGGAACGCTACATAACGTAATATATGAAGGAAACTTGATATGAAGTTTGATTCGCAAGAAGCACTTTTGATATGCAGTTAAACGTCGAGGGGTTTAGGATGAAAACACTTGTTTTCAACACCTCACCAGCACTTTTTGGATAACCTATTAGAGGAATAGGAATCGAAAAAGTGCTCTATCGAATTACATTTATATCAAATTCAAATAGAAAATTGAGTATCTATATTTGTGCTCAATTTTTTGATAATTGTTTTTGAGGCAGTGAAGAAATATCGGTTAAATTCTGTTGTACCTAACCAGTGCAATTTGGAAGCAGTGTTTGTTTTCGATTCATTTCACGCCAGAGGTTTCAGTTTTACCTTTTATAACAAATACCTTGTCGAATAAGAAACTCGTGTGAAATTTTTTGATTTACTATTGGTTGAAATCCAAGTAATATTTGGTGTATTTCAAAATCAGCACAGATTAGATCTAACTATTCTGATTGAACGAGTAGTGAAATTTATTAATGCATATATCAATCATTTGAAAACCTATCTAAATTGGAATCTAAAGCGATTTCCCGCTAAAAAATACGTGATAATTTTTTAGAGCGGTTGACGGTTTAAAATAGTCTAATTTATAATATATTCATGTTCAGATTTCATATTATCATTCACATAGTTGAGATATCTACCTATCTGAGTGAAGCTTTCATAGTGTACTTTAATTAATTTTTCAGTAATTATTCACCTAATAATCTGAAAAAACATCTCTTAATCACGACAATATTTTTGTTACTTCGTTTTGAAATTGCTAATCACTCATGATTGTCTATACCCACATTATATCAAACTATATCACGTCTGACTAATATAACAGTTGTTGAAGCTGGTCTGAACTTCGCCCTGTATTTTCAAAAATGATTTATGAAGACGTTTGATATGCATAAGAAAGATTCAACTGTTCTGCATAAAATGCTATTTTCATTTCATCAGATATAGAGAGAAGGTGCTAGTGTGAATACTGTATAGTAGTGATCCCAGAAAACTTCCCTTTGGAACGCCCAGACATGTGTTCAAAGAATCCGAAATATCTTGTTCGATTGATGACCTATTAATTTTGGAGAAATTTATGTTGAATATATAATAAATTGAATAACTTTTGTGTAATTTCTACTTTTTATTATTTGTTACGACCGGTTTCGGTTTATTAGTTGGTTACTTGAAAATGGTCTAATAAACCGAAACTGATCGTACCTAAGATGTAATTTAGCACCTGGAAAATGCAGTCCGTTGGCAGATATGAAATTACAATTGGAATCAATTAGTACCCGAAGTCTACGAGTAACATGTGTTTCTATACAGGGCTTTCCAACGGAAACTTGCCTCCCTGAATATTTTCTAAACGGATAAAAGTATCTTCAAATCCGGAAATCTAAAATTGATAGTTTTCATCTATAAACTTGAGGAACTGAGGATGAATACTCTGAAGCGTTACTTGATGAAAATTAATAACACTAATCATGCATCAAAACTATTTTCTGGGTTTTTTGGCCATGGTCTGTGTGTTTTCATGCCTAATGTTTCGTTTAATACTGCGGGAGACATTACCAAAGGCGATGAGGTAACGGTCGAAAAGCTCGAGTAATTCTCAAACCCCAATGTTGGGGTTTTTCTCTGGTTTTATATCATCAGTGATAAGTGTGGCTTCTTTTCTTCTAATTGAATTAAATGACCTTGTTTGAGGAAGGTTGTCAGATTTCACAAATGTTCATTGCATCTTTCTTGAAAGTATTTTCTGTGTTTCTGAATTTATTTTGCCTCTCTATATATTTTTGAATAGTAATTTTGAGTTTTATTGAGTTGTTCTATATCATCGAATGGAATGATGTGTGTCCCTGTTTTAAAAGCATGTTCGACAATTTCTCTCGACGACAATTCCAAAGAGCCAGATATAGTATGTTTCACTCTAAATGGTATTGACTTATCAACTGCAATAAACATCAAGTATACCTGTTATCATATAAATATAATATTATTATGTAAATATAATAGTAGGTATACTTGATGCTTTTTTACACAATGGGATTGAACCAGGTAGTTAATTGCAGGTGTTTTGATCCCATTGTGTAGAAAATAATCAAATTCACCTACTATTATATAAATATAACAGTTGATAAGCCAATACCATTGAGAGTGGTTTCAATGTAGACCGACCCTAGATTGAATCTGCTAGAATCTCGGAAAATCAATAAAAGCAAATATTCAAATTTTTTTTCGAACAACCAACACTATTATTTTGAACTTTTGTTTTCATAAAATGTCTTCAATTAATATATTTTCATATCAACTGTTTTCCTAGAAATGATATTGTACGAATTTCTACTTGTGATGCACTGTTTGGTACCTTTGGTGTAGTAATATTACTGGAGTTTGATCCCAACAACAAACCGTTATTTTCAACGCCTCGACACGTGTTTTAATCATCAAGTGATTATCTTCAAGAGGGAGAAGTTTAATTTTCCTCTTGAAGATGTCGAGGCGTTGAAAATAACAGTTTGGTGTTGGGATTAAACTGCAGTAATATCAATTTCTGCTTTCTAAATCTACCTGTTTTGCCATAATTATTCATTTATCTTATAAGTTCTGTCATTACCTACTGTTATATAAAAGATATTGTGAAATAATTTGATATACCAGTAACTGTTGAATTGAATAAAATTAATTGTAAAAATTCTATATTTACTATCATGTATTTTGAGAAAAAAATTTCGAAGTGAATGGGAATAGCAAACCTGATTCCAAACGAGCAATACGACCAAGTAAAGAAAATGTCCTGGTAATTCCAGATAGGGCTGACAATGGAAAAGTTTTTCTATACTATGTGAATAATGTAATGACTGAAACGGATTAATTCTGAACAATATTCAAGCCAAAAAACCCATCAAGAGAGTCAGCTAAGAACCCCAGAGCGCCTTCAGTAACTCCGGTAGTTCACCATAAAGAGAATTATAGTCACACTGACAAATCAACAGTAGAGGATCATGAGAAGGTACACACAATGTTATCGCGTTTGAAGAGACTGAAATTCTCAATAGAACTTGGANGGGTGCCCCCACTTGGGATATGAGGGGCGCGTTCACATACGAAAATTACCTTTTCATCACTGTTTTTCCGTACCGCTATATTTTCGGAGGCTGAAATTTTGTATGTAGGTTTGTTTTATATTGTAGATGTGCAATTAGAAATGATTTTCAAATATTTCAACTGCGGGGGAAAATGGCGCCTTCATGAAATGAAGTTGCCTTTTCATCACTGTTTCTCCATACCCTAAAATTTTCAGTGGGTTAATTTATATACAGTATCAGCATTGCACCCGTGCGGAGCCGGAGCGGATCGCTAGTGGGACATGAACCAAAAGTCAGTTACAAGACAATGCATGCCAACAGAAACTACTTGAATATATTATATTGGAGTGATTGTATTAGGTTCACTGCACATCGACTAATGCCTATCCATCCATCTGGAAGCAAGCAAATGTTCTTCCGTTGGCCAAAAATTGTATTCCCGAAAGTTTGGACGATCTCCGGCCAATTAGCATCTCATATGCGCTATCAAAAATTTTTGAAGAAATATCAAACTTGCAGATGTGTGATTATCTGAATGGCTTCAATATATTACCTGAGTGTCAATCGTGGTACAGACCTGACCACAGTTGTACGACTGCCCTCCTGAAAGTGATGGATGATGGGCACAGATCTATTGATAAGTAATAACAACTCTGTCTTCTGATATTATTGGACCATTCTAAGGCGTTCGATCGCATACACCATGAACTCGTCTTTGCTATTTTGGGCTACCCAGGGTTTTTATTACATGCTGTAGCACTACTGCAATCGTTTTCGAAGAGTTGTGTATAATAACAAAAAATCTGATTGAATACAAATTAAAAACGGTGTTCCTCAATATTCAATATTGGACCCTCTCTTGTTCGTTTTATATACATCCCAATTTCATAGGTCATTGCGATTTGCAACCATGCATTGTTATGACGACGAGACTCAGCCATAGTAAAAATCAACCAGTAAGTCCATTTCCACTACGTCCATTCATAAATTCACAAAGTTCTCGGTCACCTCGAAACGAAGTGTGGAGCGAATTTCGTTCTTTCAATAGGCGTGCGCTCATATAATAATGAAATTCAAGGTTATTATAGAATAGTCTCTGGTAAATTACTTATAACCAACTACAAAAACTAAAAACAATAATAACAACAGCGAATAAAGTAAACACAATATCAATTCCCAACCGTTTATTATAATTAATCCGACTTTAATTCATAAATTCACAAAGTTTTCGGTGACCTCGAAACAAAGTGTGGAGCCAATTTCATTCTTTTACCATAGGCGTGCCGTCATATAAAAAACGAAATTTAAGGTTATTATAGAATATTTTGTGGCAAATCACCTATAACCGACTACAAAATCTAAAAACAATAATAACCACAGCGAATAAACTAAACACCATATCACTATTTCCGACCGATGTCCGTAGTAACGTCAAATCCTTCGAAACTACAGCACTGAACGCTTTGAATGAGAATCTCATCCTAAGAGCGGTTGAAGGTCCCCGGCAACTCGGGCGTATCACGTGGTAAGGGAGCCTACTGGTTGTATTATTCTACTGTGGTCAAATCCTTCGATACTACAGCACTGAACGCGTTGGATGAGAATCTCATCCTGAGAGTGGTTGAAGGTCCCCGGCATTTCGGGCGGAACACGTGGTAAGATATCCTACTGATTGCATTATTCGACTGTGATTTTACTGTACATGGAATTCGACGAGAATTCAATCAACGAGGCCCTATAACAAGTTATACCGATTTCGGTATGTTATTATGCTTGTCAACTAAATATTGCCTATCTGTTGATGCATCTAAATCTCATGTCATTATCTTTGGTAGAACAATGGCAAGAAATCGTTGTTCTGGCCTCATACATATTATAATAGATGGAACACAACTTTCCTTGAAAGGAGTTACAAAAAACTTGGACCTATATCTTGACAACAGTCTGTGTTTTAAAACACACATTCCGCAAATTCTGAAACGAGGTTACGCAAATTTGATAATGATATATTCCAACATAGCATTTCTGAATAAAAAAAGAAAAATTATACTCTGTAATGCTTTAGTTCTTTCACATGCCAACTACGCAGACGTGGTGTATGGTCCGAGAATTTTGGAGAGTGACAGTTTTAGAATC